>RCUC01142267.1:0-78453 GCA_003697995.1 Taxidea taxus jeffersonii | reverse complement strand
TTTCAGTGAGGGGTGTATTAAAGTCTCCAACTATTATTGTATTCTTGTCAATGTGTTTCTTTGATTTTGTTATTAATTGGTTTATATAGTTGGCTGCTCCCATGTTAGGGCCATAGATATTTAAAATTGTTAGATCTTCTTGTTGGACAGACCCTTTGAGTATGATGAAGTGTCCTTCCTCATCTCTTATTATAGTCTTTGGCTTAAAATCTAATTGATCTTATATAAGGATTGCCACCCCAGCTTTCTTCTGATGTCCATTAGCATGGTAAATTGTTTTCCACCCCCTCACTTTCAATCTGGAGGTGTCTTCAGGTCTAAGATGAGTTTCTTGTAGGCAGCATATTGATGGGTTTTGTTTTTTTATCCATTCTGAAACCCTGTGTCTTTTGATTGGGGCATTTAGTCCATTTACATTCAGGGTAACTATTGAGAGATATGAGTTTAGTGCCATTGTATTGCCTGTATGGTGACTGTTACTGTATAATGTCTCTGTTCCTTTCTGGTAATACTTTTAGGGTCTCTCTTTGCTTAGAGGACCCCTTTCAATATTTCCTGTAGAGCTGGTTTGGTGTTTACAAACTCTTTCAGTTTTTGTTTGTCCTGGAAGCTTTTAATCTCTCCTTCTATTTTCAATGATAAGCTAGCTGGATAAGGTATTCTTGGCTGCATGTTTTTCTCATTTAGTGCTCTGAATATATCATGCCAGTTCTTTCTGGCCTGCCAGGTCTCTGTGGATAAGTCTCCTGCCAATCTAATATTTTTACCATTGTACGTTACAGACTTCTTGTCCCGTGCTGCTTTCAGGATTTTCTCTTTGTCGCTAAGACTTGTAAATTTTACTATTAGATGGCGGGGTGTGGGTCGATTCCTATTGATTTTGAGAGGTGTTCTCTGGGCCTCCTGGATTTTGATGCTTGTTCCCCTTGCTATATTAGGGAAATTCTCTACAATAATCCTCTCCAGTATACCTTCTGCTCCTATTTCTCTTTCTTCTTCTTCTGGAATCCCAATTATTCTAATGTTGTTTCGTCTTATGGCATCACTTATCTCTCGAATTCTCCCCTCGTGGTCCAGTAGTTGATTGTCTCTCTTTTGGTCTGCTTCATTATTCCCTGCCATTTGGTCTTCTATATCACTAATTCTGTCTTCTGCCTCATTTATCCTAGCAGTAAGAGCCTCCATTTTTGATTGCACCTCATTAATAGCTTTTTTTATTTCAACTTGACTAGACTTTATTTCTTTTATTTCTCCAGAAAGGGTTTTTATTTCTCCTGACAGGGTTTCTCTAATATCTTCCATGCCTTTTTCGAGCCCGGCTAGAACCTTGAGAATCGTCATCCTGAATTCCAGATCTGACATATTACCAATGTCTGTATTGATTAGGTCCCTAGCCTTCGGTCCTGTCTCCTGCTCTTTTTTTTGTGGTGAGTTTTTCCGCCTTGTCATTTTGTCCAGATAAGAATCCGCTGTTCTCCTTGTTAAGTAAACTTGGTCTTGGCTGGATTTCTTTGATCTTCTGGGGGAGGGGCCTGTTGTAGTGATTATCAGGTGTCTTTGCCCCAGGCGGAGTTGCACCGCCCTTACCAGGGGCTGGGCTAAGTAATCCTCTCAGGTTTGCTTTCAGGAACTTTTGTTCCCTGAACGCGCTTTCTGTAGAGTTCTGGAGGAGGGGAATGACAATGGCGGCCTCCCAATCTCCGGTTCAGAGGAGCCGAGAGCTAGGGGCCCCAGTCTTCAGTGCGCCTTCAGAGAAAAGCGTTTAATCCCTCCAGTCTCCCTAGCCCACGTTTGCGCCGGAGAGTGCGCGCGCGCGTCCGCCCGCAGACACCGCGCAACCGCAGACACCGCAGGCCCGCAGACCCCGCGGGCCGCCGACACCGCGGGCCCGCCGACACTGGGCACACCCGCAGACCGCACGCGCCCGCAGACCACGCTCAGAGAAAATCGTGCCTAAGCAGTCCCATCTCACTGGCTTCTGGGAGTGCTCCGAGCTCACCCAGCCTGTGACCAAGCGTCTCTGTCTCTGGCAGAGTCCCACCTGGAGTCTCCGGACCCCGTAGATCCCTGAGCTCTCCCGGGTCGGAGTCTCCCCGGATCTTGTGGGGACCCCTCGCACAGAGCACCGGCCAGTGCCACAGAGCACCGGTCCGTGTCACAGACCACTAGGAAACCTCGGCTCTGTCTCCACAGCCGACTTCCCCGCTCTAATACCTGTGAGCTCTGCGACACTCAGACACCCCCGATCCTTCTGTGACCCCGTGGGACCTGAGTTCACGTTGTCCCCGTGAGGTCTTCACCCCAGTTTAGCCTCTGGAGTGATGTCCCTCCGTGGAGCCGACTTTTAAAAGTTCTGATTTTGTGCTCCGCCGCTTGCCGGGAGCCGGCCCCTCCCCCTGGGGTCTATCTTCCCGTCGCGTTGGATTCACTTCTCCGCTGGTCCTACCTTTCAGAAAGTGGTCGATTTTCTGTTCCTAGAATTGTTGTTTTTCTTCTCTTCGATCTCCTGTTGGATTTGTAGGTGTTCGGAATGGTTTGATAGGCTATCTAGCTGATCTCCTGCTGGCTGATGTCGTCTCAGCCTCCTACTTCTCCGCCATCTTGACTCCTCCTATCCACTTTTGTCACTCTTATCACTTATTAAATTCCAAAGGTTTTAGGACGTCAGTGCCAGGAATGCGATGAAGACCAAATCCATGACTTATTATAAATCACAATCACAGTAGGTGACAGGAAAATTATTGGCAATTTAAATAGTATCAAAATACAGATTATGTAAATGAATCACTGTGGTCCTTCATACAGTCTTCTTCATACAGTAAAATGTCAGTGTGACTTACAGTAGAAGTATACACAGGGAATGAGCTGACTTTTTGATAGAACAGCCTCCTTTCTGCATCAGGTCACAGATGCCATCACTGAAGTCACTAACAGTAAAGTAATGATGAAACACCCACTCTATCTAAACTGTGTTTTCATATTGACTATGACAAATAAAAGATGTTGTAAGTATTAAAATGATTGTTTAGATTTTCTTCCATTGATGAGTATTTGAGTGGTAGGTAAGTCATTGACTACTGCAGCAGTTAATAGACAAAATCCCCTATTCTTGTGTTTACTACACTCTAGTATAGGTATTCAGACAAACAACTGAATCAGTCAATATGGTGATTGGTGCTATGGAAAAAATAAAAGGGACAGAAAGAAAGAATTGGGGGATTCCATGGTTCAGGAGTGTTAAAAGCATCCCTGCTTTTTGTTTTTTGTTGTATAAAAGAAGTTAACTAGTATTTTAGGAAGGAATGTGGTGTCTAAACAGGGTGTCTCTGGATCAGATGGGGGGCCCCAAATGTGGAGCAATGATCAGGGCCTACGGATATTTTGAGGTTTTGTGCTGGGTAACCTGAGGCGCCAGTCTCTATTCAGCCGGGTCATCCCTGTGGCCCTTTCTGCATTCGGTTGCTGGAGCCTATTTGCCTCAAAGTGGCCTCTACAAGGAAGATACTGATTGAAGAAGGTGCTACTTTTAAAGTAAGTGTGATAAATTATGAGACTTATGACTGAGCCACAATACATGAACATTTACATCTAGTAAACACTCTCGATTAATAAAAAATCTGACTTTAACCTTTTTTTTTTTTTAAAGATTTTATTTATTTGACAGAAATCACAAATAGGCAGAGAGGCAGGCAGAGAGAGAGGAGGAAGCAGGCTCCCTGCTGAGCAGAGAGCCTGATGTGGGGCTGAATCCCAGGACAGATCTCAGGACCGATCCCAGGAACCTGGGATCATGACTGAACAGAAGGCAGAGGCTTTAACCCACTGAGCCACCCAGGTGCCCCACCTTAACCTTATTCTTAACTCTACATGGGTTGTTACATATGCTGGGTATCTCCATTTGTATTTTTCTATACAGTATTAGTAATTGCTCACAAATTATCAACAGGGCAGAAAACTCAGTTGTTTGGAAAGTATATCCTTTAAAATATAAGAATCAAATATCTGAAGCAGATATGGGATTAGAATTCTTTGTAGTTCTAGTCTCCTGTGGTAATTAAAAAAATATTATCAATATATTCTATTCATGAATCTAGACTTCATTAAACAAAACTAAATTCATTATATAGTCACTTTAAGATGATACACATTGGCCAAAGTCTCAAATCTTTTTTTAAAATTCCTTTTGAAAACTAACCATTTGAAAGGTATGTAAAAATGGAAAATCACTAATTAGAAAGTTAGGAATTCCATTCTCCCCTTCATTCTCACTTTTAAAGCTATCCATAAAATATACAGTTAAAATATAAACTTAAGGGGCACCTGGGTGGCTTAGTCATTAAGCAACTACCTTGGGCTCAGATCGTGACCCCAGGGTCCTGGGATCAAGCCCCATATGGGCTCCCTGCTCAGCGAGAAGCCTGCTTCTTCTCTCACTCCCCCTGCTTGTGTTCCCTCTCCCGCTCGCTCTCTATCAAATGAATGAATAAAATCCTTAAAAAAAAAAGATATAAATTTAAGTTTGTATTTGCCCAGTTATTAAAAATGTTCTAGTCATATACAGAAGTTTTGTTAAGTTGCTCTAGGTTGTCACTAAAGAAGTGGCTGCACATTGGTTTCAGAGGCCACTGAAGAAAAGCAGTCATGGACTCCATGTATTCTGTTCGCAGCCAAGTGGTTATGTTCTGCTCTTGCTGTCTCTCTATCAAATAAATAAATAAAATCTTTAAAAATTTTTGTTTAAGTTCAGTTCGAGCAGAAGGTTTTGAGTTCAAAAACAAAACCAAAATCCTGTGATTGGACAATTCTTTTAAAAATTGTGACACGGAAGGTAAGTTACCAAATGTTTGAATATGGAGGAAGAGCTGGAAAGTAAAGTGGGGCACTTGGGCTGAAAACTGAAGAATAGAGAAGGTTGAGGATTAAAGAGGTCAAATAATTTTCTCAGAAAAAGGGAACGCAATGAGCAAATCATGGATAATGGAAGGAACTATTTCCAAGGAATTACATACATCTCCATTTGGCTGGGACACAGGTGAGGGGCCATGACAGGGAAAAAGAATATGAATTTAGGTGTGGACAATGAAAGGTTCTTAACACCAACAGTAAGGAATTGGGCTTTTTTTCCGTAAAATAATTAGGGAGCAATAGCAATAGAGATTTCAAGTATGAGAGAGATTCCAGAGATATTACAGAGGTAGAACAGAAAGAATTTGACAAAAGAATGAAAGCTAAGTGGGTAAAAGAAAAAGAAATTAAAGATGCAAAAGTGGAATTCAGGTAAGAACTGAAAGGATTTGACAGCTTTAAGCTAAAGAACTTTCAATATCTGCACTGATTTGTTTACGTCAAGGGAATTTTTAAAGTACGACAAGATACTTGACTGATACAAATTTATTTTTCATGCTAAAATGTTTACAAATTTTATTTTGTCATACACAATTACAAGAGCAACAGTTACAAGTAATTAAAAAAATAGCATTTGGGGGCACTTCTATTCTTTTTACTAATATAAGCATGTTTTGTTACATGAACAGCAACAATAATTACAATTACAGAACTGCTCAACTTGGAAATTTAGTGTGTTATGATGGAAGCTAACACATGATAATAGCAAAGAGTAAGTGCCCAAACATAGTCTTTCCTTCTGTATTATTCTTTATTCCACAATTAGAATCACGGATTAGAATCTACCCAGTAATGCCATCATTCAAAGATGTGACCAGTCAGATCAAATCAGCAAGTATTTTAAATCCTTTTCCAATATCTTACTTTAGTTCTACAAAGGAAATATACACCAAAACATAAGGCATAGCTCGCTGATATTTTATGCCTAAAACAAACCATTACATAATGAAATTATGCATCTTTTGCAACTTTGCATTTGTTCCATCTCACACAGTAATTAAAAGATGAATAGTACTTACTTACAGCACTTAGAATCACCTGCCACAGCTGATACAGTATCTCCCAGACTTCTAGTTTCTAAAATTCTGGGGGAGGTGGGACAATTTGAACAGTAATAGTCTACATGGTAGTAATATTACCTCTTGGCCATTGGCTCAATACTAATCCTTTTTGTTTTTTAGTATATAAAATATGCTGAAAACATTTCTCTTAAATACATTTCAATTAATGTAATTAAACAGAAGGCAACAATTTCCTTCTAGAAGAGCTATTAAGCTATGAAAAACTTTCCAAATATTTGTTAAATTAATTTATGGAATATTTTTAGGGTCAATACAGGTATTTAATTTAGAGCCTGTGCTAAACATGTGTAAAAAGAACTAAAAACATAATCACACTCGTTTTTTTAAAAAATGGAAAGTACCATTTTCATCCCTATAGTAATTTTATAAATATATCACTTGCTTTACTTACTTTATCCAAAGTAAGGATAAATTTCAAAAATCCACTGTGAAATTTACATTCTCACTAAGCACAAAAATACATAAATATTAGTTCTAATCAGAAATTTCAGCTAAGTGAAAATTTTTACTTTGAAGTAAGTAGATCTGGGATACAGAAGTAAAATTTTTGATCGAAGCACATCACAAATATATTGTTTTCATGTAAAAATAAATTTTTTAAAGAAATAATGCTTAACAGTCTTTTAACCCCATCTTCTCAAACACATATATTTTCCTTAAAATAAGTTTCAGATAAACATCTCATTTAAAATCTGATTTTATAAAAAAGAGAAATAAAATTTAATTATTCTTAGATGTATTTGAGTCAAGTAGTTGCTGCTTCCAGATATTATGACCTAAAAATCATGACACTATGATAAGTAACCTTTGGTTTGCAACCTAATACCGTGAAATTCAATTCATACTGCTTACCAATGAAGTCTGATGTATATTCGTAAATTTAAGATTTTCTCTTTTAAAAAGAAAAAAATCCTGTGTAACAGAGAAGTATGAATTTTAAAAACCTTAAAATTCATTGATAAACCATTTGTATCATACCAAAGATCTACAAAATAATAAAGTATCCTAATAGTATTTTAAAAAATACTATCAAAAACCTCAAACTCTTATATATTAAGTGAAACAACCAACATATTTTTACAAACAAAACATTTCAAAGGCTGGAAAGAAAACACGCTAATTGTAAGAGCAATGACGTTTGGGTCAATTCGACAGGTTCTGAATCTCAAATCTGCCACTTCCAAGCTTAGGCATGTTTCTTAACTTCTCCAGAACTGGATCTCCTCAGATATAAAACAGGGGGCATTGTCAGTATCTACTTTAGAGGGCGCTTGTGAGTAATAATCAGATAATGCACATAAGAAATTACTACAGTATCTGACACAGTAACTGATAAATATTAGTTATACTGAACAGTGACTTACTCTGGGTTCAAGCACCTAACTACTTTCTTAAGTGAAATAGAATCCTTATAAAGAATTATTTAAGAATTTTTAAAAATTTGGTATGTAAGACAGTTGGGGACATGCCCTGCAACAAAACACCCAGATCTGTATTGCAATAATAATACTTTTTATTGTGTTTTGGCAATCATTTTCCGTCTGTTTAACACTGTACTGTATCACTTCCAAACTACAGTTCAGAAGATCTAAATGTAATTTTACTTTGTCATGAACTCTTACAGGAAATAATTATCTCACTGGCCCAAACAAACAAAAAAGGGACAGAAAAACTGCTCACAAATAAAATCACATTTACATGTCATGTACTATAGTAAAGACGGTTATCGAGCAATTTCAAGCAATCTACCTGGTATCTAGTATTTTTCACACTCTTCTTTCAAATCTCAAATGTGTTAATCTCTACTATTTATAAATAGTCTTCTCCAACAACCTACCAGCCATATTGTTACTGGAATGATCAAGGAGCATAAATTTTAAGAGAAGAAATCAGCTATCGATTATGCTATACCAAAATATTGTACAAGGGCTCATTTCTCACTAGGAATATTTCAGGCACCCAAATCTTAGTCCATCCATATTATTTTGATTGTCACCATTAACTAAGTGTATGTTGTCTCTGAGTTTTAATCATACTAACCTGAGTCAACAGGGCTTCCTAATGGACTCTTTTTTAAATGACAGAGCACATACATGAGAGACTGAAAAACTAGGTTTGGCCCCAGTGAAACTATTTACTAAGTATGTGACCTTCCACAAGTCTCTTTAACTTCTCCATGCCTCTCCTTCCTCTTCTAAAAGATGAGGATCCTACCACCCTTTGTCTGACTCACAGGACTAGGGAAATTATATAAAGAAGAACACATGGAAGAGCTCTAGAGAAGGGCATGTTAGATACATGTAATATCAACACACAGGGACTTTGTTCAGTCTATTAAAAGTGTAATTTAAGGGAAAATTATTATTGAGAATATCAGGAAAAAATGTAACATTTTTACCATATCCTTTGAATAAGATCTGAGAGTAGTTTTAAAAAATGTATTGGTATCTACCCTATCACTATGTAAGAAAAAAGTCACTAGACAGTGCTCATTCATTCTTCCCGGTGTGTGTGTTTAATGGCTATAATTCTGTCTCATCTGAATGTATTTTGGTAATTTTATTAATTTACAGCCTGTCCTGTTTCAGACTTATTCTGACAAGTTGCTTAAAAGTCTCTGGAAGTAGTCACAGATGATCCTTTTTTTTTCCCTCTACTACTACTTTTCATTTATTTTAAATTCTAGCATTTTCTACCTTATATATCATGGAAAAGTAGGTATAATAAGGAGTTTTTAATTTAAAAAATGAAAATAAAATTCACAACTAAGTCACTAAAAGCAAATGTTCCCTCACTTCATCTCTTCAGTAGACCCCCATACATGCACTCTAACAGGATACCAGAACCACAGATCAATAGAAAAATCCCTTAATTTACAGTACATACTTTACCAAGGTTAAAAGACACAGAGCAGAAAAATAAATCAGGATTGATTTCTGAAGGAGGCATATCTGAAAGATGATTTTGAAAAAATGAATGGTGATTCTGAAATAAATGGGACATGAGGACAAGGAGAGGACAGAACAGAATATGATAAAAATTCTTTAAATATTTTATGATTTTACACAGAGAATCACTGGAATACTCTTATCTCTAGGTAGACAGGTGACCGGTCAGGTGTACAGAAAGACTCGGAAGCCCTAAGATAAATGACTATTAGCTAAAGTCACAGGATTAGAAATTTTGAGGGAAAAGAGGATCTGGATAATACTCATTAAAAGATGTCAAAAGACAGAGAATGAAGGAAAATGAAATGAGAATGATCTGAAAAATAACAATATATGAGGGAAGTGTGCAGCTTCAAGGAGAATGGGTAGTCAAAAAACACAGAAGAAAAACACATTAAGACTGGTCTGACTAGTAGGTCTGTAACAGATGTAATGGGGTGATTTTAATAGAAAAGACGATGAGTTAGCAATGAACTGAGGTAAGACAAGGAGTTAAAAAAAAAGAAAAAGAAGTTTGTGCATTCCACCCATTTAAAATATTCACTCAGGAAAACATGGAGAAAATGATATGAAAGCTAAAGGGAGACCTGAGTGTTTCAAGGCAAAAAGGAGGCTTCATTTGCTCTAAATAGTTAAACAAAGCTTGTGTGTAATAGCTGAGAGAGTCCGACTGATAAATACATTTGTTTCAGACCTAAGTTAGGCACTTTGGGGGATGGGAAACCTGACTTCTGTCACAAGGGAACAGCAAAAATTAATCTCAAGCCACTTATTATTATTATTATTTTTTTTTTTTGGTATCATAGTCGGCCCCTACCCTCAGTGGTATTTATTTACAAGGTAATCAGAAACTTGTCAGGTGAAAAGGCAAGAAGTCCAAATGGAAAATGGTATTGAAAATATAAAACAGCGAAGTGAAAAAGTCAGTAATTTACACTTGAAAACAATTTTAAATAAAATGCAAACGGAAAACTAAAAATTTTAAAATGTAACTGCTAGAGGCATGGTATCCATGTGATGTGTAAAGTTACTAAATTTTTAAAAAGGATAATACAGGTTTTATTTTGATATTGCCACCATCATTTAAAGACCAAGATTTCTTGGATAACTTCTACCAAAGACATGATTTCCTCCTTAAAACAGGCATAAAATGGATGATGGGGGTGACTTGGGTACCTAAGAGTTGTGACAAGTGTCTCCACAATTTGTTAGCATGGAAAGCAACATTTAAAAAAAAGTGGACATCTAGGTTCTTTCCATGACTTGGCTATTGTGGATATTGCTGCTATAAACATTAGGGTACACGTGCCCCTTTGGATCACTACGTTTGTATCTTTAGGGTAAATACCCAGTAGTGCAATTGCTGGGTCATAAGGTAGCTCTATTTTCAATTTTTTGAGGAACCTCCATGCTGTTTTCCATCAACAGATGAATGGATAAAGAAGATGTGGTATATATATATACAATGGAATACTATGCAGCCATCAAAAGAAATGAAATCTTACCATTTGCGACGACATGGATGGAACTAGAGCGTATTATGCTTAGCGAAATAAGTCAACTGGAGAAAAACAACTATCACATGATCTCCCTGATATGAGGAAGTGGAGATGCAATGGGGGTGGGGGTTAAGGTGGTAGGAAAAGAAAAAATGAAACAAGATGGGATCGGGAGGGAGACAAACCAAAAGAGACTCTTAATGTCATAAAACAAACTGAGGGGGGTGGGGGAGGAGAGGGGTTGGGAGAGGGTGGTGGGGTTACATTATATGTTTAAATAAAAAAAGCTTAAATAAAAAAAATTAAAAAATATAAAATTAAAAAAAAAGTGGAGCATCAAAATACTTTATTTCAAAACTACTTTATGCCTAATCCCATATGTAATTGGAACCATATTCATATTCTGTAAGTTTCTGAATTTCATTTTCCTGTTTTATTCATTTTTATGAGCAACTTACTTCACTTTGAATCTGTACTGACATTTATTAAAGCTGTATAAAAGCCATGCACAGTTTATTTACAGTATTGTACATTAACTATGTTTGAGGGCTACACAAAAATTTCACAAAACTTACTTGTATGGAAAGACGTGAAATGGAGCTTTAAAAAATTTTAGGTACAGAATTTGGGAAGATTATTTTGGTTTCTAGTGTTATGCAAGCACTAGCTTGAAGTAAGACTGACAAACGTGCAAATGAGTAGAATTTCAACAAATGAAAAACTACAAATGTTCTAGCTAAAAGCTAAAATATCTTGAAATACTACTATGTAGCAATGGAAATTTATAAAACAAACCAAAAAAAAGGTTATTTTTTAAAAGTCTTTCATGAATAACAGGCTCTCAGTAATATTCTATAAAAACATTCAGAAATAAAGTTTCTCAAATTCTGTTCATCATCAAAATTATGTTTCCAGTAGTAACTGAAGCTGTGAATTGTAAATAATTACTTATTGTCCCACATGGGAAGTCGCAATGTCATCCTTTGGGGAGAGGAGGAGAAGAAAATCAACCGGCAAATTTAGATTCAAGTAAAAGATCCTGGTACAGATATCATGAACACAGAGTAGAGTGTTGCAATAATGTACAAGTCCGCACACCTTCAACTGTACTCTAAAATGGAAATGTAAACTTTAGGTTTGCTCAATTTAAGATCTCTTATCAGGACATAAGTACTTCATCCTTCAGAGTTCAGGAAAATATTAATAGGGATTTCTTCTTCTCCACTGGCAGCTCTTTCGGTTTTTACTGTTGTGGCTGAAGTACATTTAGATACTCAGACTGCCCCAACTGGTAAGTTGTGTTCCTTCCACAATCAACATACTGGTACCTTTCCTGTGATATCTGTTCAGAGTGTCCAAAGTATGTTGTTGTCACAGTAACTCTAAAAAAGAGGACAACAACAATAAAACTCAAATGGGGAGAAACATTCAACAGTTATATCAAAAAAGTCTTCTATAGTGAGAATACTTTTATATAACCAAAATTTTCTCCTGAGAGAGACTGATTAATGGTAACTTAATATTGTGGACATGAGCCTCTTGGGGACTACTTCCCCAACAGATAACATAAATGCTGTTTTAGCAAGCCTTACTCAAATAATTGTACAAACAAATACAATGTTTCCAGGACACTTATCATTAGACAAAAATATGTAAGTTCATTTCACTTTTTATTTATTTATTTTTATTTTTTAAGATTTTATTTATTTATTAGTTAGAGAGAGAGAGAGAGCAAGCACAAGCAGACAGAGAGGCAGGCAGAGGCAGAGGGAGAAGCAGGCTCCCCGCCAAGCAAGGAGCCCGATGTGGGACTCGATCCCAGGACGCTGGGATCATGACCTGAGCCGAAGGCAGCTGCTTAACCAACTGAGCCACCCAGGTGTCCCTCATTTCACTTTTTAGAATAATTACATACAGGCGGCTGCATGGCTCAGTCGGTTGAACGTCTGACTCTTGGTCTTGACTCAGGTTATGATCTCATGGTTGTGGGATCGAGCCCTCCACCCAGAGTTCTGTGCTCAGCAGAGTCTCCTTCGGATTCTCTCTCCCTCCTGCTCACTCACTCTCTCAATCTCAAATAAAAAAAAAAAATAAAATCTTAAAAAAAAATCATAGTTCTCTCATCCCAGGAAAATCTATTCAGATGTCAGCTAATGGCCCAAATACCAAGCCTATAACCTACAATGTTTTAAAGACTTTGAGTAATACCAGACTTTCAAACCAGTAACAGTACTTCTCATTACTTTTAAGGATTTTTTACCACAGGCAGCAGAAAACTGGATGCTGTGCTCTGTTCTCTCTAGTCCATCCACTTGCACTTTCCAGCATTCTTGCAAGGTCCAGATTCACTGCTTAGTGGCCATGTCATCCTTCACCTCTGAGCTCCCCACTTTCTCATTTGTGAAGTGAAATAATATTTACTCATCTCATCACACTTTTGTAGGGTTTAAAACTCAAATGAACTGATACTTGTAAAGCTGCTGTATATGCTGTAAGCCAATGTTATAAATCTAAAGTTTAACAAAGAAAATCTCAAGAAAAACTGATACTTACTGCATCATGAGTACTATGTTATGCACTTTGATGGATATCAGTGTACAGAAATCACTGTTAAAAAGAAAAAACAATGTGAATAAATGCAGGCTATGATATCACAAATTTAAAATCATTTAATTATGACTCCTCCCATATTAGAGCTAACAGAGATACTATAAAGAAGATATAAAGTGGGGCATCTAAGTGGCTCACATGGTACGCATCTGACTTGATTTTAGCTCAGGTCATTATCTCGGGTCCTGGAATCGAGCCCAGAGTCAGGATCCCCATTCAGCGGGGAGTCTCTTGTCTCCCTCCCTCTGCCCCTCCATGTCCACCCCCGCTTGTGCATGTGCTCTCTAAAATAAATAAATAAATCTAAAAAAAAAGAAAGAAGATATAAGCATTTATTGAGCATTTTCTATACTTCAAATAATGATAAATATTTTCATGACTTTTCATTCTAGAAACAGACATGCTTTCCTACTACAGCAGTTGTAGAGTTGTTTAACATAGGTTACAAATTGTTACTTTTTATTCACCTTTTGAAATTGTAGTGAACAGTCTGTTACTCAGAATTCTGTTAGCCTGATTATCAAAAGATGGTAAAAATTTATCCATTTTTTTTTACTTAACGAGAGTCAATAATCAGACCCAAATGAAAAGGTCCAGAACTTTAAACCAACAGAAAAAGTACTAGCACTTTTAGTTTTCCAATACTAAAAAGTCAATACATACTAAAAGGTATGAGAATATGGTTCTCAGAGTAATTAGAAGGTGACATGGTATATCTGATCTTAATTCTGAAAAATAAGTAAAAAACAAATACTAAGTATGTAGGTACATAATGTACATAATAAATATGATATATGTTGACACGGGAGACAGAAAGAGAAGATCAGTGAGAGGCCAGAAGTATTCCAAATATGGTTTCTTGACTGCTAAAATTGCAGGTAATCTGGAAGATATCCATACACTTTTTTCCTCACTTTATAATCTAATGAGAGAAAATTATTAAAAATCAAAACTTACTACATGTAACTCATTTCCTCTGCTATGACAGTAGGTACTGTATAATCGATCTGAAAGGTAAAAAATGAAAATAAGCCAATTGGAAAGAGGAGAAAAGCATCAAATATTTCAGACACCTTTCACAATTTCTAAGAGTTTAGAAATGTCTCCCTTTGCATAGCTGATTCTAAGACTTTCTCTTATACATGGAAGGGACACATGTCAAGGTCAAGTTTTTGAGGAAATTCTCCCCTTCCTCAAGTTAATATGATAGACAAAGTCAAGACTCATTGAACTCCTGTGAAGTATTTCATAATGGAAGCTTACCTGTTTCATATCCAGTGGGCCAATATTGGTTATGTTGTTTAAGCGTGCTTTTCCGATAACTGTTTTTGAAAACTGAACTTGTGCAGTGATGTTTTCAACTTCAACAGAATAATAGTTATTGTTTGTTATATTTAGTGTGTTCTGCAAAAGAAAGAAGACAGAAAATGTATGAGCATAACAAGTATGTATTCAAAATTAATTTTAAAAAGTGACTTCAAAAAAATAAATAGACTTCAGCTGTGGCCAAGCTTCAGTTATTAGGAGGAAGAAAAGTATTGCTAAAAATAACATAGGACATTAAATAAACTGATTATTTGGTTTTATGATGAGTGCTATATTATGCAGATAATAAACACACAATTAAAAAAAACATGCCCAGAAAATGTGCATTATAGGAATATACAAAACTAACGTTAGAAAATGTATTTGTGGCCTTAGCAAAAATTCTATAACAATAATTTTTAAATTTCATCTAAATTTTTGCTAAATGTTAATATACAGGTATCTTTACAGACATTACCAGTAAGCTACTTCTTATTCTATTAAATACAAAGATGACCATTTAAAAAACATTAAATAGTACTTTAAATAAATTTTGTTTAAAAGGAATTGGTATTTTAACTTATATATAAGTAGAAATTTCCACAGGGTCCCTTTGAAGAAGAAATAGGATAGATTCAAGTCTGTTTGTTGGAAAGAAATGGAGCTATATCATTTCTATTCTTTTTTTTTTTTTTTTAAAGATTTTATTTATTTATTTGTCAGAGAGAGAGGGAGAGAGAGTGAACAAGCACAGGCAGACAGAGTGGCAGGCAGAGGCAGAGGGAGAAGCAGGCTCCCTGCCGAGCAAGGAGCCTGATGCGGGACTCAATCCCAGGACGCTGGGATCATGACCTGAGCCGAAGGCAGCTGCTTAACCAACTGAGCCACCCAGGCGCCCCTATCATTTCTATTCTTAATAGGTGGGGGAACTTCTGCAATTCTAATTCACAACGATTATCTCAAATTATTTTAGAAAACAGCCAATGAAGAAAAAAATGTTAAGTCAAGAAACAACAGCTAATAAATAAAACATTTGAAACAGTCATCACGAAAGAAAATCTACAGGAACTAAATGATAAATCTTAAATGTTTATAAGGCAGATTCTAATGGTTACCACGTATACAAAAGAGTCCTTACAAACTGAAATGACAAAGCCTTAAGAAAAAAAAATAAATCAAAATAAGAGCAAACATATTGAAGAAATAAATCAAAACAGTACAAATATAAATGATGAGAAAACACTTAAAAATTATCAAATTCATTTAGAGTTGGGGAAAGCTGTTTTAGTACAAAAGGAATATAGTTTTATATTCATTAAACTAGTAAAACTTGTAGCAAGCAATAAATTCTATTCCTGGCAGGGATATGAGCAAAAGGGTCTATTTTTACATTCCCGGAAAACATGTGAAGCCTTGTGGCCATTTTGATAAGGAATCTAGCAACAGCCATTAATATAAAAATAAGGTATGTCCTGTGACCTAGCAATCGTACTTGAGCATTTATCCTAAAGAAATAAAAACACTGGGATGTTAAGGACAACAGTGGCAAAAACAAACAAACAAAAAAGACTGAAAATAAACCAAATGCCCATCTATAAAAATAATGACTGAATAGTATTAAATAATTACATGGAATATTATGCAGCTCATTAAAAAGAACTGATTAAGCCAGAAAATTAGGAGAGATTTCTACAAGATATTAACCAGTGAGAAAACCAAGATGCATAAAATATGTACATATGAAAATAAATATTAAGAAAAGCTAAACTAAACGTAGGCTTATAAATTAATATGAACATGGAGAAAGATGGAGAATGGCAATTATGGGGTAAGTGAAAAAGAGAGAAAACAGTCTCAGTAAAAAAGGATAAAAAAAAGAATATGCTAGCAATCAGTGATTTTTATGATCACATTTATTTATTAATTTAGTTGTATGGAGAATTAAAATTCCATAATGTAGTAGAAATAACCTTTATCTAAATATATAAAAGTTTTCATCTATTTAGCTCTTAATACTCATGTTAATTAAATTTCTACACTATATAAAGGGGACTGTTAATTTGAAGTCAATGGACCTTCTGATACTGGCCAAAGAATAGGATGCAGAAAAATCTTGTTGGACTCCTTTGTACATGCAAGTAACGTTGGTATGTGTCTTTCTCTGAAATGCCCATAGCTATTAAAGGGATCAATAATGCAAAACTGGTTGACAACAAAAATACTTACAAGAATTAGAAAAACATGTACTGATCATTAGAATTATAAAGAAACATTAAGACAGACCAAAAAAAAAAAAGACAAAGTTTGGTACTATCAGACATTTTGTTGCTGAGAGCAGTGAGAATCCACTTAATTTCTAAGTCAAGAGACCACAATCATAAGCTTTTAAGTAATGATGATTTATTATCAAAAACCTTAAAATGATCTGTGATCTTTAGTTAGCAAATTTATATTTAGGAATCTATCCTATAGCAATAACCTAAAGCGGAAACAAAGTTTAAGTACAAAAATGTTTTCTGAGTATTAGTAATGGCAAAATTAAACATCTATTAAGAAATGGTTGAGTAAATGGCAATACAGCCATATAAAAGACTACATGAGGGCACTTAACATGGGAAAATTTAGAAAATTTAAATATGAAAATGTCTGACTACATTTATAAATATATATGTGTATACAAATGTATATATGCATTATTAGCAAATATATGTATATATTAATAGGTCTTGGTAGTAGCAGTAAAAACAGACATCAGAGTGTCAAATGTATAATGATAACATATTCATAAGCAGAAAGACAAATATTACTATAACAGAAAAAGTAGTAAGAATGTCTATTTCTCATTTTAAGAAACAAAAGCAATATTATATAATTCCATTTTCCAAAATGCTGACAGAGAACCTATGAAAAACTCAACCTTTTATCTCACAGTTTTCCAGTTGAACTTAATGTTTATCTAATATGATAATGCTATTTCTTATTTAATGTTCAGTCTTTCTCAGTTAAGTGTATCTCAAAAAAGTGGGAATTCCTGAATAATTACTAAAGTATGATATTTACATCTTAATGCACTGATATAGAAAAGGGAATATCACATAACTTTTATTATACATTTATAATATCTGATACTAAAATGAGTTCTGGAGATGGGCCAAAAAAATCTGGCCACTTTTAAAAAACTCTGTACACAAAGAAAAATTCATTCCTCATTCCAGATGGCTGTTAAAATGAGAAAATACTCAACAGTAATTCTCTAGTCATATGAAATTGATTTACAATTAGCACTGTGTTGTTTAATGTGCATGTTTTTTCCCTAGATACTCTTTTTTATTATTTTTTTTAAGATTTTTTTTTTTTCAATTTGACAGCGAGAGAGGTCACAAGTAGGCAGAGAGGCAGGCAGAGAGGAGGAAGCAGGCTCCCCGCCGAGCAGACAGCCTGATGCGGGACTCGATCCTGGATGCTGAGATCATGACCCGAGCTGAAGGCAAAGGCTCAACCCACTGAGCCACCCAGGCACCCCAGATACTCTTTTTTTAAAAAGCCCTTAATCTGATTAACAACTTTTGGTGCTGAGCAATGAGAATAAATGGACCCATGCGAGTTCTTTCTTTCCTTTAATTAATGAGTAATTCCACTTTAACATACCATTTCTCTACACTCCTGTCCCTCCAAACCTCTCCCCTCAACTACAACTAGCTTTATCTCTACTTCCACCTCACACATATGAACCACCTCCACAAAGAAAACCAACTTGAGTCCAGTATTACTCTTCCAAACAAACCACTGCCCCACAGATGCAGAGGCCTGAACCCATACATAATTGCTAATGGCATGACCAATACACGTTCCTTTTTAATAATTCAGTGGTTTGCAAACCATACTTCTTTTCAAACAAATGTTAACATATAAACAGGTAGACCTTCTCTGAGGTTTTGTTTGAAGTTTTCAGGAGTGGGAAGGCTGTAGAGTATTAAAAACGAGTGTCCAGGAAAACACTGTAGATATTTTCCCACATACTAATTTATAAGAGAAATCAGTCTCGGGACACCTGGGTGGCTCAGTTGGTTAAGCGGCTGCCTTCGGCTCAGGTCATGATCCCAGCGTCCTGGGATCGAGTCCCACATCGGGCTCCTTGCTCGGCAGGGAGCCTGCTTCTCCCTCTGCCTCTGCCTGCCTCTCTGTCTGCCTGTGCTCGTTTGCGCTCTCTCTCTCTCTCTCTAATAAATAAATAAAATCTTAAAAAAAAAAAAAGAGAGAGAGAGAAATCAGTCTCTTGTACTTTAAATGCCATAAAGGAATAGTCTGTTAAAATGGCAAAAACTGTATTTCACCAAATACAAAGAAAAGAAAACGGTACATTTATCACGTTTATAGAATCAACTATTTTGACAATTTGCTAGGAATTAGTTGGAGTCAAATGTTGAAAAGTAAACAGATTGCAAATTTTTTTTTTGCCAGCAACTGTTTGTTTTACCATCTTAAAGGTAACTCCAAATGCTAAACAATTCTGTATATACAATTGCCAGCAATTATTATTTGCCATTTTCAGCAGAACCAGAAATGATAAAGAGGATCAAAAGCAGACATACAAAAAGCAAACTGACCAGTGTCACATTTAATATTCTCTAAAGGGACAAAGGTGTATACCATAAAGGAATGCAGTCAAATATTTTTAATGTTAATTTGTACTTACCGTGATATTTAAATATACTGTACGCTTTTGAACATCATAACTGACGTATGCTGATTTTACGCCAATGTATTTCACGTCAATAGAGCGAGGGAAAAGGAAAAACACAGCCAATCCAGAAAGGAGCAGACAGACAAACACAGAAGCCATCACATACAGCTTTCTGAAAAGAAAAATGAGTATTGAAATACATATGCATCAAAAATTACATAATGAAACATTCAGAGAAGATATGTTCAACTTGAATTTTCCCGTTATACTAGCAGGAAAAGATGTATAATTTTACCAACCTTTTACATTATAAAGGTATTTAGTAGGGTTGGATCTAGTCTATTACGTGTTAAAATGTTCTTAAAGGATGTATGTACCTTTTTGGAGACCGGGGTATCAGGGTTACTGTATATACAACATTTACTACAGTGTTTCCTAAACCAGGCTGCACAGTGGAACTAGGGAAAAAGCTGGGGAACATTATAAAAATATGGATTTCAAGACTCTCTTCTAAATTCACTAAAGCAGAATTTTCACATGTGGGTTTTGCCATTATATAATTCCCTGAAGTGACTGCTCATCAGAACCTGTGAAGCCCTTAAAAACATAATGACATAACCACATGCCTCATCAATCTCATGAAGTCTAAGACTTTGAGTCTCATCCCAAAGTATTTATGTACTCAGATTTTAAAATATTGTTTACATTAATCAACTCTGCTTTGATGATGTCGTTAAACTGTTTCTTGAAAATCAGAAAAGGGGATAATAGTATGCAGATATAAGTCAAGAAAAAATAAACTTTCCATGCTTTTCTACTCTTCTAACTCCCATTGAAATGTAGTTCTTCTATCTCTCCCTCTATTTTCAATCTCCAGAGACAAAAATTGCCTCTATCTTCAAGTTTACCCTCAAAACTAGGGTTTCAAAATACAAATTTTCCTCATTTCTCCAACAAGTAACTCTCAGTTCAAAGCCCACAGCACCTTTGTTCCTTTCTCTCTAGGTCCGTGGAAATAATCTGAGTACTCCACACAATTCCCTATGAATTATGAGATTTTCCACAATGACTGGTGGAAACTATCCCCGGTCTCATGTGGGCTCTGAGGACTGTTCCCTCTGTTCTGTTTTGCGTGGTTCTTCCTTCAGCCTCAGGTACTTTCCTCACACATTATACACTGATATGTACTCAGTGAAACACTCAAGGAGTACCCAGTATAGCTCTCTACCCTCCTACACCTACCCAGTGTAGCTCTCTGCCCTACTCTGACCTACTAACTCTAGTCTTGGACTCCCAGATCGCCAATACCATGCATCTCCTCAGTTTAGGGGGACTGCTAAGCTCTGCCTGGGTTCTTTTCATTGTACTACGCTCTGGTATCTTTTCCTAGACAGTAAGGTGGTATAATCCCAGGGCTTCCCTCATTTGTTTTCCCTTTCTCTGATATCACTGTCCTTGTACTGCCTGATGTCCACTATCTAGAAATACTGTTTCATTTTATCTGTCCAGTTTTTTAGCTGTTTTAGATGGAAAAATATATCTAGTCCCTCTGATGATCCCATCTTGCTTGGAAGCAAGAAATCAAATTTATTTGATTTTGTACTTTTACCCCTTAGTTTTTATGCTAAGAATCTTATCCCTAATGGCATTAGTATTTATACTTACTTAGCTGCTTTACGTGTAAGTTTCAAAATTATACTAACATTACTCCTAACAATGCAGATTTGAGTGCAGTTTAAACTTTTGTTATCGTAGTCTTTGTCATTTAGAACACATCTTATTAGACACTGACAGTCAAAAATGAAATATTTTCAAGTCACTTAAAGTTATTCTCTCATCTGTAGTTGTGCCACCAACTAGATATAGTCAGAATCATTAGAATCATTTGTTTCAGTTTGTTTCAAATTTTAGGAATTGCTTTTTTTTTTTAACTTCGGATTTCATCTTTTAAGTTCTATTTTTTAAAAACGTACTTCTAAACCCCAAATATAAATATATATACATACACACGATCATCTTCCAAGTTCCTTCTCAAACTGAGAGTAATCATTTTATTAGTCTTTGGTTTATCAATCCACTGTTTCTCTCTCCTTCTCTGTATGCACGTTGTGTTTTCAGATAAAAATGTACTCTGGATATCAACTCTAGTAAAATACAGAGTTCTTCCTCATTCCATTTTGTCATATAGAGATGTAGCATAACTTATTCTACCAGAACCTTATCACTGGCCATTTACATTATTTCTAGGCCTCTGCAATTATAGACACTGGCACAGTGAATAACTTATGCAAAAGCCACTTACTATATTTCACAATTATCCTTAGAAAAAAATTTTCAAAGTAGAATTCCTGAGCCAAAGGGTAAATGCATATATAATTTTCCTAGATAACCAATTCCCCTTCACTAACAAGATATGAGTATGCTCGTTTCACACAGTACTGCCAACCAATTCACTGTCAAAATTTGGAGTTCTGGCTAATCTGACATATAAGAAATGGTATTTCAATATTGTTTTAATCTGTCTTTCTCTTATGAGCAAGACTGAACATTTTCTCACATGTTTAAAGTAACTCTGTATTTCTTTCTTCTGGACTACTCGGGTCATGGTATCTGTGGTAATGTGCAGACATCACTTCCCAGTTTGCCATTTGTATTCTGGCTTCATTAAGGTTTTGTTTTCATCTTGTAAAAGTTAATCTAGGCTTTGTCAAATTAATCTTTTCTGTTCTCACTGGATTCTGAATCCTATGTAAAGTTTTTCCATGCTGAGATTATAGAGGACTTAGGCATAATTTCTTGAACATTCATAACCATCTACTATATGTTTTATAATAAAGGGTCAGATCAACCTTTTTAAAATATTGTTCATTTCTTTTTTCTATGAATATTTAAACACAATGCTCTTGTGGTTACTTATTTGGAGCACTGTGGGTAAGAACCAGGCCAATCTGATTTTCTGTCCCTTATAAATTAATTGATCCTTCTTGCCTGGGGTCTTTCAAAGGGTTTTTGGGGGGGGTTTCTGTCTTTTACATTCGAAGTCCAGTAATACACTAGGATGGATAGAATTTTCTGAAGATCATGGCATGTCTTTTCAGTATGTAGGTCTGTGTCTTGTTTCACCTGAGGAAGTGGGGTTTTTTTTAAGATTTTTTTTTTTTTAATTTGTCAGAGAGAGAGAGAGCATAAGCATGGGGAGTGGCAGGCAGAGGGAGAAGCAGGCTTCCTGCTGAGCAAGGAGCCCGATGTGGGACTCGATCACAGGACCCTGGGATCATGACTCGAGCCGAAGGCAGATGCTTAATCAACTGAGCAACCCAGGCATCCCCAGGAAGTGTTCTTGAACTAAATGTTTAGTATCTGTTCAGCTTGATTCCTTTAGTTTTTCTTCAGGGGCTTCAATTATATGAGTGTTCAATCTTTGCTTATGGTTACCTTACTTTTCATTAATTTGTGTGTATGTTTTCATTTCCTCCTTTGTTAACTTCTATTCTCTTTGCTATACTTTTCATGGTATCTATTTGCAATTGTTCTTCTGGTCTTGTTTCCATTTCTGAAATTAATTTTTCCCAATTCTTTCAGAGGTTCATGTCCTCATGTCTCTTTTCATGTCCTCATGTTGTTTAGTCATCTCATTTCTGAGCTTTTCAATTTCTGACTCCTGCAGTTATTTCATAGCTTCTATAGTTTCAATTTCTTTTAGAACATTTGTAATATTGTTAGTTTTCATGTTTTTCTGATATGCTTCTATTGTCTATTAGCATTTTCAGTTTAACACTATCTTTGTATGATGCTTCACTGCAATACTTTTTTGTTGCTCATCTTTAAATGAAATGTTTTTGTACTTTTAATAGAAGCTTGTATTTTAGGCAATGAGGATGAGCCAGGGTGGCCTTCCTAGCTTCACTGCTCAAAACTCCATCTTCTATTAAAATACAAAATTATTGTTTTCTTTTTTTTTTTTGTAAGATGGCCTATATGTATATACACTTCTATAGTTCTGAGATTCTCTCTCTAGTTTTCAAAACTTTTCTTCCCTTTTCCCTATTCTTTCCCTGTACAAAATGGATTCAATCCCTAGCAGGCTTTTCCTTAGGATATGTCTGTCCTTTTACAATAGCTTTTGGTGAGTTTTCTTAAGGTCTTTGAGGGATCAAGGTGGTCTAGTTCCTTCTGATCTTAAAGGCCCTTAGTGGATCTCTCTGACCTTTTCTGCACTTTCTCCAAGGTAGAGCACACCAAGAGTCCTCCCATTTTGATAGGTTATCCAGAAGTATTTGCTGGAAGTGTTCTGAGTAGGATCTTTTGTTTTTGGGACTTGTGTATCAGAACATTTGCTTTGTCTCAGAACTCTCAGGACCTTCAGCAATTTTTGTTTCCCTTAAGCAAATTCCACCCAGCTGCTAACATGTTTTGAACTTTGCTCCATTTGTAGTCTGGGGTGAGTAGGAGAACCTTAACACCCATTTTTAAGGAAAATGTTTCTGTTTCCTACTGCTTTTCTAGGTTTGTCTGTTTTAGTAAATAGATTTGAGAAGATTCAGACACTATGCCACTTTGAAGGCCTTATCCCAATCAGAAATCCTTCTTTTTTGAAATGACATGAAGCATCGATGGCATAATTTAAGAACCTGATAACGTTTTTCATTTTAATAGTTAACTAGAGTGATTATATGTAATTTGAAAAGCAGAAAAATACCAAAAAAAAAAAATTTGCCATTTTCTTATCAACACTTACGTCCTTCTTGGCCTTAATCTCTGATCACTGTATGGAATCAATGCCACCAGCTGGTTTTCTTGCCCTAAAAGTAAAAATAGGTTTAAAAATTCATTAACATGATTAATTAAAATATAGCGGCTTTCTCTCAAAGTCTGGGTTAGAAGGACCAGAAGACCATCTAGCTTTCATCTCTCTGGTAAACTGCTCAAAATCTTCAATAATTATCTAATAGACACTGAGTTCCAAAACAAATAATGTATTTTTCATAGCCTGATATCTAGTTATGAATACAAATAATACAAAGAATGAGAAACAGTAATGACTTTACTGAAAAAGACCTCAAGAGGCTCAGCTTTCATAAGATCTGAATTTACCAAAACTTCTTCCACTATTTTCTGCTTAGATTCTGATTTGGTTATCTGGGTAAGAGCAAAAGAAATATCTGCTTACCTTTATGTCCTGAAATCCTTTACACTATACTCCTTGAAAACCAAAATCAATACATAATAAGTCTCATGCTTCAAAAGCCCATACAAAATGAGGCTTCCACAACTCAGGCCACACATCTTTTATTTCTTGGGTTAGGCTATATCCATATACTTTAATGGATACATAGATCTTTAATAAACCAATTTGCGATCTTATCAGAACTTAACTTTATGTATTAACTCTTAAAGCACTACAGTCAAATTCTCTTTTAAAGCTTCCTTTAATGCTTCCATTATTCCTCCCTGTCCCTCCTACAACTCTCCACTCATTTACACTACTTTCCCATACCCACAAGTATATATATGTTATGTATATATGTCTCTCTCCATCTGTACATGTATCCTGTCTTGTTTGGTGGTATTCATTTGACTAAACTACAATCCTGCTTATTAAAAGCAACCTCTTAGTTACCATGCTGATACCTAAATGTGGATACATAAAAACATGCAACTATGCTCACTCATTTCAATCACTAATCTCAAGTGGCCTTTAATGATGTCAACCATCATACAATTTTCCCTAGTTCACACTCTCAATCTGACTCTCCAAAACCACAACTTTGTAACTTCAACTCTCGCCTCAAATCTCCAATACCTTCTTCCCTGTCCTCACTCTTAGCTCATGATGGGCAAACAGGAAAGAACTTCCACAAGCCCTCACTACCACATCCACTCACCTACCTGTTTCTGTGTCCATATACTCTACCTCCCTACTACAAAGCCTAAACTGCAGATGCTCCTCTATGAGAGCAGCCCCATGCACTTGTGCACTACATCTAATAATTCCCCCATCTCCTACATTATGTTCTTTTTTCTCTATGGATTATTCTCATCAGCATACGTATTATTCACTCCACCTTAAAAAAAAATCCCTTTCCCGACCTCACAGTGCCCTCCAGCTACCATCTTTCTTCTTCCTTATATATACAGTAAAACTACTCAAAATACCTAGTTTCTCACTATATAGTTTCACTTCTCCTATACTCTCTTGATCCCACTCTGCACATGCTATGCAACTCACCAAGCTGTTCTTTTAAAAGTCTCCAGTGGTCTCCAAGTACATCACAAAATCCAATGGTCAGTTTTCAGTCCTTACATTACCTGATCTGTTGGTAGCATCCAACAGGTCCTTACTCTCTCCTATTTGGTGCACTTTCTACATTCATTTCCAGGACACCGGAGACTAAAATTTCCTCCTTCTACTATAGCTGCTTTTTATTGTCTTTGCTAAATCTTTCTCAAATCACTGACTTTGAAATGTCCCAGTGCCCCCGGGTTTGACATTAGGGTGTCTTTTTTTTTTTTTTTTTTCTATTCACACTGATAAGCTTGGTGCTCTCATACAACTCAGCTTCAAGTAACCACCTATATCCGGATGACTCCAGCTGAGGGCTTGCACCTGAATTCCAGACACTTACTGTAACTACCTATTAAACATATCCACCTAGATGCCAAATATGCATGCCCAAACTTTTATCTCTAAAACAGAGTTCCTGATCTCTCACCAGAAAGAAACACTCAAATCTTTTCTCCATCCTAATAAAGAGCTACTCCATTCTTCCAGCTGTTCAGCCAAAAATACCTCCAGGTCCATCCTGATTTCCTACTAACCACAATCCACTTCCAGGCTGCCAAAAAAAGCCTATAGGCTATACCTTAAAAATATATCCAGATTGCTAAAATAGTCCTTTTTTTTCCTCCTCTGAGCCAGAGGCACTAATCCCTTTGCCTATAAAAATCCTTTCATTCTCTGGAAAGATAATACTATCACATTCAAAGGCCAACTCATAGATAAACTTTCCCAACGCAAGGCATTTTTTAAAGAAACTGGACTCTTCCCTTGTCACTTTGTCCTTCCACTTTCTCCAGAAATACCTATCAACTTCAACAGAATAGTAAATGACATAACACAATAACACAAAGTATTTTTATTATTTTTATTGTTTCCACTTCTACTTAAGTCTGTCTAGCCTACAAACTGCACATGAAGATTATTCCCTTCTGAATTTCCCTATGATAGGACACAAACTGATTTTCCCCCCTACATGGCCCATCTTCATTTACCATCCTTCTGCATGCATGTAGTTCCTCACAAGAATAACTAACTAGGACATGACTAGCTTCTTATTGTTCTTTAGATGATGATTTAAAAATATTAGGTCACCAAATTACTGAAATTGTTCCCAAAACCCAATATGTGATTGCTACCTCTACTGATTCCCAATAGGTCTAAAAAATTTCAGTCAAGAGATACTGCATATCTGCTACTGCGGGTGGGAAAGAAAAAAGTAATAGAGGTAGACTGGTGGTTTTCATTACTGCTTTAGGAACCTTAAGATGTTTCTGGTCTTTTTTTAAATGTTTATATTTACTTCTTTGTGTCTCTTTAACTGAAGATAACTAATATACAGTTTTAACTTTAATTCTAAAAAACTTCTGAAACACAGAGGGTTGTGCTTAGATCTATGGGTTTTATATTATTTGTGCGAATGCCGGGAATTACTCTTTAAAGGAAAAACAACACAGTAACACATACCCCTAGGAATTCTTCCTGTTCCTTGACAAGTGGGACAAGTGACACTATCTCTTCCTGTAAATTCCACATATGGAAACTGAGAGACATCTCCACCTCTTCCATCTTCGTTATGGACTTCATTATTAAGCAGTCCATTCCTCATGTTTTCAGTTGATGTGACTCCATCATAAGCATCTTCTTTATTTGAATGCAAAGGCAAATGTGAAAAAGACTTTCCCATGTCTAAAGAAAAAGAAAAATCTTACAGTAAATTTCAGAAAAAAAGTATACTCAAGAACATTATGAGATTTTTATACCAACCTAATTAATATAGAGCAAACTTCACAGGAATATTCAAATTACTGATTAGAAATATATTTAATCAAAGTAATGTCTGAAACAAGGGATCCAGAAGTCCAAAGTGTTTTCCTTTTTTTTTTTTTTTAAAGATTTTATTTATTTATTTGACAGAGAGAGAGATCACAAGTAGGCAGAGAGGCAAGCAGAGGGGGTAGGGGAAGCAGGCCCCCTGCTGAGTAGAGAGCCCAATGAGGGGCTGAATCCCAGGACCCTGAGATCATAACCTGAGCTGAAGGCAGAGGCTTAACCCACTGAACTGCCCAGGTTCCTCCTCAAAGTGTTTTTCTAATAAAATATTATAAAATGATATATCAGACATGATGAGAATGGGCTTTCAAGCATTAAAATTTTACAAGTCTATACTTTTTTAGGGTTCTCTGAAAATAAAGTGGGCTTTGCTTTTCTTAGAATAAGACAAAAACATAAAACAAAAACATATTCTATCTTTAAACCAATTAGTGCTAAAGCTAAAGTTGGTATAGGCAAATTATGATTACTTATTATATATATCACCAGGCAAGTTCAAAGACTTCAATTACCTCCCGTTAAACCTCAGTCTGTACTTTCTAATTCATTAAATTCTTCTTTCCAGCTTATCTCTAAAACGCAGGCCAAAGATGCTGAGAGGAAAGCATCCCATAAAGGGAAGCAAACAAGCCCCTCAAGCAGTAAGGGGCCAGCAGGACTGATGCCAAGACAATGGTGGATCTGACTTTTACCACCCACCTGCATGCACCCATCCACCTTCGTCCCACATTTTCCTTATATAAACTCAAAAGTATTTTCCTCACTTTGGAGACAGTATTTTGAGACCTCAGTCCCCTGTCTTCCCCATGTTGGTCTCACTGAAATAAATTACTTTCTTGTTTCACCACCACCCCTTTTCTCTGCTTTTGGACTTTTGTCAGTGGTGAGTGGCTGAACCTGGTCTGTTTGGGACTCCTGGAGCCAGGTTTCCTTGGGCCTAAACCCTGGTTACAAGTTAAAAGTAAGTAAGTTTCGGTCTGTTAAAATTCATGCCCCTTTATGATAAATAAAATCCACAATTCTTCTCATTCTCACATTTCTAGCCTTAACATTTAAAACATAAACAACTCAAAAACCAAATCCTGCATTTTTTTCATTCAACAGTTGGCACACTTAAAATTATGAAATATTCAAAGATATTTAATAATTCACCAATACAAAGCAGTAAAACTTAGTACATTAATTTCCAAAATTTTAGTATGATGCTATCAAAAACAACATGGGTAAAATTTAAATTTATATTTAGTATAAATTTAAAACCAAGTAAGAACTGGTAGTAATAGTACTTATAAATACCATACCTATACCAAAATAACCTCCGCAGGTAGGTAATGCAATAGCACTGCAGTTGAGTCATACAATTTTAGATTTTTTTTTAAAGATTTTATTTATTTATTTGACAGAGAGAGATCACAAGTAGGCAGAGAGGAGGCAGAGAGAGAGAGGAAGGGAAGCAGGCTCCCTGCTGAGCAGAGAGCCCGATATGGGGCTCGATCTCAGGACTCTGGGATCATGACCTGAGCCAAAGGCGGACGCTTCAACCCACTGAGCCACCCAGGTGCCCCAAGTCATACAATTTTAAGGATGAAAAATAATTTAAAAGTCATATAATCCAACCTGCTGATATTGTGAGGGAAAATGAATAAAGGGGGAAAGCAGAATTTAAAAACATTTCTTCTCTTCCTAAATTTGACCACGTATCTTTTATCAGTTCCTAAAAATGGATTATTATATAGACATTCATATAAGGAGATGAGCATTTCTTTTAAAAATTCTGAGTGACACCTGGGTGGCTCAGGTGGTTAAGCATCTGCCTTCCGCTCAGGTCTTGATCCCAGGACCCTAGGATCCAGTGAGTTCTGAGTTCCACATGGGGATCCTTGCTCTGTGGGGAGCCTGATGCTCCCCCTACTTGTGCACTCGCTCACTCTCTGACAAATTAACAAAATCTTTTTAAAAATTAAAAAAAAACAGCAACTGGGTGGCTCAGGTCATGATTCCAGGGTCCTAGGATCAAGCCCTGCATCAGGCTCTCTGCTCAGTGGGGGGCCTGCTCCCCTCCTCCCCACCCCGGCCCTCCCCACTTGTGATCTCTCTCTCTCTCTCTCTGTGTCAAATAAATAAATAAATAATCTTCTAAAAACTTAGAAATTCTCAGTGATTTGAGTAAGGAAAACTGACAATAATTCAAGTCATACTGTAGTACAAAGAAAAGTTCACTTTTTAATACTGGCATGCCATCCAAGTGTTGGGGATCATTCAAACATAGTGTAAACAGCAGGGTAAGAAAATTATACAACTAGTAGACAAATATAAAAGTGTAGAATGATGAAGATGCTTATTTTCACAATTTTATTATTAAAAATCTCCATATACATTGTATGTGTTAAGTTTCAAAACCAATGATTCTGTTAACTTCCACAAATGCATTATCTTCTCTTGATCTGTCTAGTGACATTAAGTCCAAGCCAAATCAACACATGCCAGTCACAGGTGGTTCAGGGTGAATTAACATCTCTCCCCATACAGTGACCTATGTGAAATATCAGTTGGACAGGGACCGAGGGCCTCAGCAGTGTGGCCACAGAAGCATCCTTTCTGGGATGTCAGTTAACACACGAGGGTAAAGTGCATCCCACTAGAATGCTTTGGTGGGGGCCGTGAGGGGAGACACAAGACAAGATCAAGTGGCTCTCAGTCTGGGCCTGTTTTCTATCCGTTTCTAACAGTTGTCTTGATGAGTCTGCCTTTAACAGGTGTTTCAGCAAGGCTAACTGACTAGCACCAGACTTCGTCAGGTACTGCGTACCCCCCACCCTCCCTACTGGATTTTCCTCACAGTGAAGAAATATTTAGCCACTTGTATTCCTGGAGACTCGCTGGTTTATCATTAGGTGCTAAACCCCCTTCTCTTCCCTGTATTCAATGTTTTTATCACAATCTCCTACTGAAAACCCAACATGGATCTAAGACAGCAAGGAGAGATTAAAAAGAAAAAAGAAAAAAAAAGTACAGCACTCCATCCTATTTAAATGGGTCACTATCTTCTGTGATAACGAAGAAAGCCAGCACCGTTCCTAAGCTACATAAACAAGACTCGGCACGCAGCCTACTCTGTAAAGGTTAAAGATAAGATCAAGGGAACCGTGCAAGAAAACTCAAGAAAACCAAAACCAGGGGCCACCTGGCTGTACAAGGTATGGGAGCCTGGGTCAACCTTATGCGCTGGGCTTGGGCCAAAGCCTGAAGCCCCCTAGGCAGGAGGCTGGGCCCCGGTTGGAGGTGACACAACAACTAACAACGCCATCAGCCAACCCTGCGCGCCTCCTCGGTGCTCGAACTGGCCCAGCTCCCTTGCGGCCTCTCCTCCTTTACCTCCCCGTCCCTCTTGGCTCTTGCCAAGGCGCCGCTGCTCAGTTCCACTCCGAAATATGGACCGAGGGGCTGCGCGTCCGGGGTCGCTCACCGACACGCGGGTCGCTGCGCAGTCCCGAGCTGCTCCGGCGCACACAGGCCCGAGGACAGGGTCACGGGGTCTGCAGTCCGGATCGCTGGGGCTTGGAGCGACAGGCCCACAAGCGCCGGGGCACCGCGGATTCGGGGCGGGGGAGGGGCGGCAGAACAACAGCATCAGCTGAGGCCAGGCGCTGCTGCAACCTGCGTCCGCACCTGCGCAGAGCGCTTTCGTAGGAGGTGTGTGACCTAGGAGCGTGCACTACGCATGCGTCCTCCCTCCGCTCGGCTAAATCCCGGAAGCGCAGCGGCTGTGACTATGCACTCTCCAGGTTTTGTTACTTCGGTCTCCCAAGACTTAAGGGTAAAAGTCTAGCCCCGGAGAATTTAAAAACAATAGTACCACCTTCCCCCCCGCCCCCATTAGGCCTTTTCCTTTTGCAGAGGGGGAAAAAATACGAGCCTTCTAGTCCATGCTGTGCGAGCCGTCGCTCATGCTCGCGATGCTGGGAGTAGGATAAACTGGTTGGTAGACGCGGGTTTGGCAGCCGAAAATTCAAATAGTTTAAAATTTAGAACCTCTTGCCCGTTAGAAGGAGACTAAGCCGTATTTTTGGAATTTGTTTTGCTTTGCTTTGGTTTTGCTTCTGTTCTTGCACGTGGGTCACCCTCCTCCACCCCAGTGCCCTTAACTCAGTGGTTACAGCCATAGGAGATCCCAGCTCAAATTCCTTCAGAGAATTTAACTAATGTTAGCTATTGTTACAATCACGGTCACAGCATACATAGTAACCAAGGAAGGAAGTAATAGTATTTTATTTCTCTTCTGGCAGGACTGGTGTGTTTGGCTCGTGGAATATGAAGATAAGTAAAAGTAAGAAATACAAGTCAAAATAATATACAAGTTATATCCACATGTGAGATAATAAACTTCACACGATGTTGGCGAAAATGTAATCTCATGACTTTCTGACAATAAGGTAGTATGTATGAAGAATATTAAAGATTTTGGTGCAGCTGGCTCGCTTAGTCGGAGCAGAGTGGACTCTTGATTTTTTCCAGGTCCTGAGTTCCAGTGCCACCTTGGTTGTAGAGATTACTAAAAATAAATGAACTTTAAAAAAAAGTATTAAATATTTTAATTATCTCATCCTGTAGCCCAGCAGTCTCACCTTTTGGAATTTATCCTAAAGCTAACAAGAACTCTAAAAAGATTTCTGTACAAAGTGTGTTCATGTAACCTACATGTCCAACAATGAGATATTGATTAAATCATTTTCAACCCCTCTAGCTAAATCTCCCAAAGGTGGAGGAAGAGGAGAGGGGATGGCATCTTCCCCTAAAATTGTTTGAATTTTCAAAATAAATAGCTTGGCTATGACAAATCAGAATCTTGGGGACTCTACCCTTCCAATGGAAAACACATAGACGGCAGTATTTGTATACATTTTCAGAGTGTTCACAGATTTTCTTGAAGTCTGTGCATTAAGACCAGAGTAAAAATCCTGGCTGTGAAATAATTAATAAGGACTAAAATGGCAAGAAAATGGGTTATAAAACCCAATTAGGTAAAGATGGCTGTACTGTATTTAGACCTCAGGCAGTACAACAATGGTGTTATATCTGCTAGCCATTTCTCCTTGCTTTCAAAAGTGGCTTTGGGAAATGACAGTTACGAATTAGAGATACAGAGGCAGGATTCAATTGTGTATCAGTACTAGGTGACACCACATTTCTTTTCAGAAAACTGAACAGATGCATCCTCTTTTTGCAGCTTTAAAAACTTCCTCTGTCCAAAATGTATTCTCATTATTTAAATCGACTTTAACATTTAAAGGAATGGGTTTTAATTTTTATTTATGAAATGGGACACCCATGATTCTGGCTATAGGGGTTTTTTGGAGTTGCTTCAGTGACCAGCAAGGTAAGGAATGGTGGAAAGATGTCCAAGTAGATTTGGTGCTTTTATGGATTGTCACTGTAAAAAATACAAATGCCCTAACCATGTAAGTAATCCTCTAATATAAAACAATGAATTTCATGTAAGAATGAATGAATAAAAATCAAATTATTTAAACATTTAAAGTTTTAAGTCCTAAGGGAGCTCCTTTATCGAGCTCATCACTTCCATACCTAGTATTCCCTGACCTGAAAGTAATTTTTTTTTTAAAAAATCTAGTTAAATCCTATAGTTAAATAATGTTGTAATTTCTCATGGCATACTAAATCTGAAATAGGAAGTGGGAGATGAGAAACAAAATATCTGAGCAGAGATTCCACATGTGACTCCACATGATGAATAGCTGGGAGGCAGCCAGGCAGGGACAATGGGGGCCCAGCCCTAAAAGGAAACTACCCTTAAGAGGATTTTACACCAACCTGGAAGGAGCCCTCCACCCTTTCCCCTGTGATTGATAGATGACAACTTGATTGGATGTCAGTCCCCCTAGGGTGGGGGGAGAAGGGGGACCCCCAAGGGGGTGTTAATCAGATTAAAAGAGCCCACTAACAAGCCCATAAAAAACCCCTAGACTTAGAAACTGTGGTTGCAACCCGCTCAAGTCTCCTCCTTTCTTGGGAGCTTTGTTTTATTACTTTGCTATCTCTCAATAAATCTTGCTTTGCTGCCCACCACTCTGTCTGGTCTACCTCTTCATTCCTTGAAGTGGTGTGACCAAGAACCATGGGCACCCAAGGAAAAATTACTGCAGCACCTGGTTCTCCTGTTTTCTAAAGTCACCCTTTACATTAAGAGGCAAATGAACTTTCTGTAAGTAGAAAGAGGAGAAAGAGAAGTCATTTTAGGCTCCCATCTATATTCTGTGATCTTACTGGCCTACTTGCTTTAACACTTTTTTTTTTAAAATTTTAGTTATTTATTTGATAGAGAGAGAGCAAAGGTAGGCAGAGCAGCAGGCAGAGGGAAAGCAGGCTTCTCAGGCAAGGAGCCACATGTGAGACTTCTGGGATGATGACCCATTTGCCTAAATGACTGAGCCACCCAGGCGCCTACCCTAACACACTTCTAACAGAGGTTTCCAGAAGGTGTCAGAATTACAAATAAGAGCAAAAACCTCAGTAGTTAACGATAAGGAAATAAAGAAAATGCAAAAACTAACATCTCTAACAAGCCAGGACATAGCCTAACTATATGAGAGACAATAAAATAGTAGTAAAAGCCCCCAAAACTCCCTGTGCTGTTTCAAAAGTAAGCCAGGTGCTGCATTCTTTACCTAAGAAAAGGAGCCCAAGACACCAGCTTATAATTAATTGCTCTTAGAGCAGGCCCATAGCCCCTTCTTGTCCAACAGTTACCTCTGCTTGATTATATTAAAGTCTCCACCCTGGGAGTAGCACAAGCTTTATTAACATAACATAGGATTGGGTATATAGGCGTGTTTTTTTAAGAATACCTGTGCAATGTTATGCCCACCTTTCCTTGTGATGACAAAGCTCCCATTTCTGAATATTGATCCTCACCCTAAATAAAAGAAACCCACTTACCCCACTCAGGGAGTTACGGCTTTGGAAATTATTCACAGTGATTTTAATTACTGTAAATAAAGTTTCCTCTGTGACAATTCCACATGGTATAGTCTCTACTCATCAAGAAGAGAACTTATGTTCCATTACACCACTTCTTCAAGGGAGTGCATTCCCCAATTTTTCTAAATATTTCTGAGAAGAGGGGCTTACAACTGTGTTGATAATTGACCATGATTATTTTATGTGCTTTGCTCCTGGCTCATGTCTTGATTACTTTGTCCTATCTAATCCCTGCTTCTGGATGATGCTTCTCTCTATATCCCTTTGCCAAGTGTTTAAACATGGTTCCTTTCTATCATACCACAAGTCAACAACAAACGCAAGCCATATATGTAATTTAAAATGTCCTAGTAGCCGTGTTAGAAGAAATAAAAAGAAATACATAGGATTAATTGTAATAACCCAGTATGTCCAAGACATTATTATTTCAACATGTGTAATAAAGATAATTAATGAGATATTTTACATTCTTGTTTCATATGAAGTCAGAAATTTGTGCTATTCAATTTAGGATAGCCACATTTCAAGTTCTTAATAGCCACATGTGGCTAGGACATACTCTTTTACACAACATAGCTCCGTACAGTAACACAAAACACCAGCAGAGTTCCTAGGATTTTTTTATTATGAAGAGCCAAAAAGCTTTAGTTTTAGAGAGAAAATATCATATACATTTTATCTTAATATCTGTTGAGATTTTTGTGCTAACCCCAAACTTTCCTTTAATTTCCTTTAATTGTGCTTGTTCCCTCTTTCTAAACACTGGTATCTAAAGTTCCTCCACACTGTGACTCCTAAATTATGACAGTTTGGTCTAGCTTGGCCTATTGACTTTATTACTTGTTGTATTTTCCAACATGGGACCCCTAACAAGGATTTTTGGGAATTTTCATGAACCACAGAAATGCATAGGATGACTAGGTTAGTTTTATATTTAAAACAGAGGAGGCTTGTAGAAGCTGGCATACCTATAAGAGGTATGTCAGAATGTATGTGCCTAACATTCTAATTTCAACTTTTCAAAATTTTTAAATATCAGTATGAAATACTGCCTGTTCAATTCTGTTGATCTCCAGATTAGTCTTCAAATTTTAAACATTAGTAATTAATAATGATGACCTTAAAAGAGTAACAAATATTAGTATATAGAAGAGGGCATTGGGTATCAGTACAGAACAATGTCCATTCAAGTCAGTGTTCTACTTTGAGCAGAAACAATGTATGTTTTCTGAAAAGACCTGTTTAATCTCTAGGAAATCAACCTCAAAAATAATCTTTCCTTCTCTATTGCTTAAAATCTAGTGAGATAAACAGGTAAATCAATGAAATAATGAAATATGTTAAGTATGTGAATGATAGAAGAATGCTACCTAAGTACCACTAAAAGATTGATGAAGATTCCCTGGAGAAGGTGAGGAATGTGTAGAAGATTTTTAATTTATTTTTATATTTCCTTAACGTTTTATCAGGGTATAATTGGATACCATTAACTGTACATGTTTAAAGTGTACAACCTGAAAAGTTTGAACATACACGTACTTGTGAAAGCATAATCATAATCAAAATAATGAATATGTTCACTAACACAAAAATTTCCTTGTGTCCTTTGTAATTCCATCTTGCTATTCTTCCACTGATCTACCTTCTGTCATTATAGATTAGCTTGCATTTTCTAGAAATTTACATTAAGGGAATCAAATGATATATACTCTGCTTTTTCTAGATTTTTTCATTCATTCTGCTTATTTTGAGATTTATCCGACTTGTTGCAAGTACCATAGTCCCTCCCTTTCTTTTTTTTTTAAGATTTTATTTATTTATTTGACAGAGAAAGATCACAAGTAGGCAGAGAGGCAGGCAGAGAGAGAGAGAGGGAAGCAGACTCCCTGCTGAGCAGAGGGCCTGATTCAGGCATAGTCCCTCCCTTTCTATTACTAAGTATTCCCTTATAAGGATATACCACAGTTTGTTCACTTATTGATGATATTTGGGCTACTTTCAGCTTCCTGTCTGTTATAAGCAAAACTGCTATGAACATTCATGTATAAATTTTTCCAAGACATGTTGCTTACATTTCTTTAGAGTGTATACCTAGAAGTAGAACATCTATGACAGGTTTATGTTTAAAATTTTAGGGGTGCCTGGGTGGCTCAATTGGTTGGGTGGCTGCCTTTGGCTCAGGTCATGATTCCAGGGCCCTGGGATTGAGCCTCAAGCCCATCATCAGGCTCCCTGCTCAGCAGAGAGCCTGCTCTCTCTCCCTCTGCCTGCTGCTCTGCTTACTTGGGTTCTCTATCTCTCTGTCAAATAAATAAATAAAAATCTTAAAAATAAAATGAAATTTAGGGAACTGCCAGCTATTTTCCAAAGTGGCTATATCATATTCTATTCCTACCAGCAGTATTTAAGAGTTACCTTTGATCCACAAGTTTATCAGTGCTTAAATGGTCATTCTTGTTAATTTTAGCCATTTTAATAGGCCAGTAGTGGTTTCTTATGGTTTTAATTTGCATTTTTTTTAAGGGTTACTGATGTTGAACGTTTTCAAGTGCTTATTTGCCATCCTTAATAGCATCTTTGGTGAAGTGTCTGTTCAAAATTTTGTCCATTTTTTATCATTATTATTTTTACTGAGTTATAAGAGTTTTTAATTTTGAATACAAGCATGGATTCTGCATCAGACATGTGGTGTGCAAAAATTTTCTCCCAGTTTGTGGTGGTTCTTTTATTCTCTTAACTGTGTCTTTGAAAGAGCAGAAGTTTTCATTTCAATGGCATCAAACTCATTAATATTACTTAGAGCATAGTGGGGAAGAGAGTTAAGCGAATCAGCAATGATAATGTGGTAAGTGCTATGATAAGAATTTGCATAGGAGGCGTAGAGAAATGGCATTTGGTTCAGACTTAGGAATTAATAAAGACTTTCTAGAGGAGAATATATTTGAGAGGGAATTAGCTGAGTAAAACTGGAAATGGAGTTATAGGCAAAAAAAAGAACCTGTACACAAGCCTTGAGCTATAAGAGTACGGTATATTTAACTGTAAACATTTGTATTACTGTAGCATGATCTACATGTGAGGACAAAATAGAAAATAAAATTAGGCTGAAAACTGAGAAAGAGAATTAGTCATAAAGGATCCTGTACATTAAGGAGTTATGACTTAGTGCAAATCATTAAAGTCATATATACATTTTAGGGGCACCTGGGTGGCTCAGTAGGTTAATAAGCCTCTGCCTTCCGCTCAGGTCATGATCTCAGGGTCCTGGGATTGAGCCCCACATTGGGCTCTCTGCTCAGCAGAGAGCCTACTTCCCCCTCCCTCTCTGCCTGCCTCTCTGCCTACTTGTGATCTCTCTCTCTGTCAAATAAATAAATAAAATCTTAAAAAAAAAAAAAAAGAATTACCAAATTGTTGCTAAGGACTAGTTACCATTTTAAAAATAAGTAAATAAAGGCATATATACATTTTGGAAAGATTATTCAGAAATTGTTGCTAAAAATGAATGGGGAGTGGGTGGGTGGGATATTAGAGGCTGAGAGACCTGATAGGAAGTATGAGAAGAATACAGAGCAAACGGAATGATGCCTGGTGAACAGAGAAGATGAATAGGGAGGAATAACTGGAAAACAGAATCAACATGATTTGGTTATCACTAAGTATTTCCTGAGAGACTGTGGAAGGAGTTAAATATAGAATTTGCAGAAAGGAGTTTTTAATTTTGTAATTTATTTTTTTAAAGATTTATTTATTTATGAGAAGGAGGAGGGGCAGAGGGAGAGGGAGAGAAGATCTCAAGCAGACTCCCCACTGAGTGTAGAGTCTGAATTGGTTCTCAGTCCCATGACCTCAAGACCACAACCTAAGCCATAACCAAGTGAGATGCCCCACAAATGGAGCCATCCAGGTGCCCCAGAGAAAGAGGGTTTTTTTTGTTTTGTTTTGTTTTAAGATTTATCTATTTATTTGACAGAGATCACAAGTAGGCAGAGAGGCAGGCAGAGAGAGGGAGCGGTGGGGAAGCAGGCTCTCGGCTGAGGGGAGAGCCAAGTGCGGGGCTCGGACCTTGAGATCATGACCTGAGCTGAAGGCAGAGGCTTTAACCCACTGAGCCACCCAGGCACTCCGAGAAAGGAGTTCTTAAGTTGAAACAAAAATCAGTGTTGTAGCTGAGGAATAGAGTTCTGTAACTTGAAATTTCATGATTTGTTTTATATATTCTATTTCCTGACAAACTAGTGGAATGAGATCGATGAGGTGGCTGATAGACCAAGCTTGTCCTTAAATTAGGAATAGCTACTGGTAATCAAGGAATAGATAAATCTATGTCCATATTTATAATAGATAAATATATGTCCATATGTTTTCCAAATTGAAGATTATTTGAGATTCAAATAATATATTCTCATAGTTTTGGTATCTTAGTATCTCCCATACCATATTTTGAAGTTGTATATTAAATCAAATGATCAGAACAGCAATCCAAATGAGACAACAAATCTAATAAGTTATTTGAAAGACACTGGGACTATTCAAGTTGGAGTTCTGGTAGATAGAGGGAAGGGGAAATGACAATTTTTTTTCTCTAGAAGCCACAGCTGTAGAGTAAATCAGAGAATGATGGCAAGTTTTATGTACTCAGCTGGGCAGTTAGTCAAGTCCAAAAGTCGAATGCAGCTGGGATAGACAAGATGGTTAGTAAGAAAGAAACAAAAGGTTTTAGAAGAAGCAATCCTTAAAACACAATGAGAAAGCCAACATAAAGCAAGTTAAGAATTGAGGCAGAATGGCAATACATCTGTGGTAAGTGCTAGTCCAAGAATTGAGCTTAATAATAACGAAAAGGCTTAAGGTAAGTTCTACTTTTATGTTTCCTACCAAAGGTCAGACTTGTTCTCAAAGTACAGGGAGACCCAAGTATGCATAGATAGAAAAGAAGGGAAACATGACTGGAGTGAGAGACTGGGGAATAAGAAACAAGGCCAGATATGAGTCACAGGGGACCAAGTAGCTTTTTACAACATAAATGCAAGGAAGAACAATCAGTAAAATTGAATGGTTAGGAGAGAAAAGAAGGAAGTATTTTCGGTTTTTTAGTAAGTGAACATCACCACCGTGGCAAAGTGGAGAACTGGATCCAGAAACCCTTGAGGAGGTGTTCTGAAAGGGTTACAAAACAAGAAAAATACAGAGCCTAATTAGGAGTTACGAAGTTACAGGAGACTTTTGCTCCACTTCACAAGCACAAGCCGGAGAGGATTTATTTTTAGTTTAGTTTTTTTTTTAAAGACTTTATTTACCTATTTGACAGAGAGAGACACAGCAAGAGAAGGAATACGAACAGGGAGTGGGAGAGGGAGAAACAGGCTTCTGGCCAAGCAGGGAGCCCAATGCAGGGCTCCTGGGATCATGACCTGAGCCAAAGCAAGACAATTAACAACTGAACCACCCAGCCTCCCCAAGCCAGAGAGGATTTTAAAAATCATTTAAAACAAAACAAAACACAAAAAAAGCTCATCAAAGACCTAAGGACACAAACTCTAGTAATCTTAATCCAAAAGGCAACAACTTCTGAAGAGAGAAGAAAGTGACAGCTGCTTTCATTTCTTACAGAGCAGTTTATGGTACATAAAGTACATTTATACTACATGAATGCACCATAAATGGAGGTAAAGGGAGGTCAGCCAAATGTTTAATGATGGAGTGTGGGCTGAGATGGTAAGATAACAATCTCCTGGAGCTCCAGTCAGAGTAAGTCTGCACCCACCCTCTAACTTTGTGCAAAAGGTCAGCGTGCTCAAAAGTATGTGAAAAGCGGGAGTGAGATAGGATTGCTGGAAGCAGTCCTTTGGGGATTCCAGGCCTTCATCAGCTGTACTGCAGTAGCCCTCTAAAGGCTGGGGGCAGGGCAACAGGTTGGAGAGAGTTATACTAAGACACAAAGACCGCAAGACTGAGAGATAAAGGGAGTAACCCTTGGACATACTGGAAGCTGGAATTTTGAGCTAACAGAGTAGCAGATAGTTTAGTGCATGAGTTATCGGGTACAAAAATCTATAAAGTTTGGCCGGTGCTGAGAACCCAAAAACATTTTAAGGAAATGAATTGACTCTACTTAGAGCTTAAACAAAGTCTAGACTCAGCAGATCTAGAGATTCAATAGACTAAAACTTCCAAACAAGAAGGCTGATCAAAAAAGCAGCAAGATATTTTTTAGAGCAAATATTATTTACTCTTATCTTTTTTTTAATAATATCTAGCATCCAGTAAAAATTATGAGATGTGTGAAGACAAAAGACAATGTGAGCCTGGGTCTAAAGAGAAAACTGCTAATAGAGGCAAATATAAAAGTCTCCCATTTGTTGTAATTATCTGAAAGGGACTTTAAAATCACTATGATAAATATGGTGCAGGGTCTGTAGAGAAAGTGGACAACATGGGAACTGTTAAAAAAAAAACAAATGCAAGAAATAGACTAAGTAAAATATCAGACATAAAAAATTCCACTTGATAGTATTTCTAACAAACTGGATGCAGCAGAGGAAAGAATCTAACTTAAGACAGGTTAATAGAAATTATACAAACCAAATATAAGGAGCAAAAGAAAAAAAGGGACAGGTGGAAGAAAGTATCTGATATCTGCAGGACAATATCAAATGACCTAGCACACATGTACTTGGAATCCAGGGAAAACCTGGAGAATCATATAAAAAAACTTAATATTAGTCATAGGAAAAAGAAACACACTGCATACAGGGAACGATAATAAGAAAAAAAAAAAGTCAATAGTGGACTTTTATAGCAGAAACAATGGATGGTCATAGAAAATGGAATGGCATTTTTGAAGTGACCTAGGAATATTTTTTTCTAATTATGCCAATTTAAATTCAACATTTACGAAAAAAATACTTAAATATTTCAGGAAAATTAAAACTATAGCCTTGGAAGTGAATTAAGTCTTTGAGTCACAAAGCAAAAGAAAATGTACATAGACATTGTACTGTCGTTCATAAAATGGTTTCAGGTGGAGCTACAGAACTTCAGGTACCATACATGTATAGGATACATGTATGTATGTACAGAACTTCAGATACCATACATGTATAGGATACATGTATGTGGGAATTGAACCATTAAATAATGGGATGGTAGACAAGTGGAGCCAGGGTTTTCAATACTGGATTGGGAAGTTACAAATGAGCAGGGGGAAGAGGCTACAATAATCAATGCAATATGGGTTACAACTGGATATGTCAGTACACACTTATATTTAGTTTAATACAGATAGTTATAACAGAAATGTTTACAGATTCTTGTATATGTACAGTTTAGTACACGCACATAGATTTCCTTTCCTTATCAGTAGAGAGGGCATGGAAGCAATAACACCCCAGTAGCAATAAGCACATTTAGTAGTCAGACCTTGATTTCTAATACCATTCCTTAATAAAAGGAACTAGAGTTCCTGGGAGAAATGGATTATTCTAGAACTGGATCAGGAATTATATAGAAAATAAGAAATTGCTTAAGGAAATAAACAAAACATGCATACAAGTTATAGAACCCCATAACAAAGTGGTGTATCAAAGGGACACAAGAGCCAATTTATTTTAGAAAGAGAGCAGGTGTGCAAATGGGGAAAGGGGCAGAGGGAGAGAATTTTCAAGCAGTCTCCCCACTAAGTGTAGAGCCTGACACAGGGCTCAATCCCAGGACCCATGAGATGATGGCCTGAGACGAAACCAAGAGTCAGACACTCAAGCAACTGAGCCATTCAGGCACCCCACAGCTTAAAAACATTTTTAAAAAAAAGATTTTATTTATTCATTTATTTGCCAGAGAGAGACAGCACAAGCAGGGGAGCAATAGGCAGAGGGAGAGGGAGAAACAGAGACCTTGCTGAGCGAGGAGCCTGATGTGGGGCTCGATCCCAGGGTGCCCTTGGATCATGACCTGGGCTGAAGGCAGACATTTAACCAACTGAGCCACTCAGGTGCTCCAAGCTTGTAAGCATTTCAGTTGCACCACAGCTCACCAATAGAGCGTTTGTATGTACCCCTACATATTATTAATAGCTTATATTATTAATAGCTTACATTAGATGTAAACTTTGTTATAATTAATAAACCGATATTGATGAACTTGGCATTTTCAGAATTTTTTGGTTTTGTTTTTGGCCTTTTAAGTGGATGGCCAGCAGTGTATCATCATAGTTTTAATTTGCATTTCCTGATGACTAATGGTATTTCCAATTGTCCATTACTACATATACTTTTGCAAGATGTCTGCCATGTCTTTTTCCCATTTCTTAATTCGATATTTTGTCTGTTTATGGTTGATTTGTAAGAGTTTCTATATATTCACAATCTTTTGTCAGATAATTGTATTTCTCAGTCTATAACTTGCCTATTTGATGGGTACTTAGTAAGAAGAAATACTTAATTTTGATAAGGACCAACCAATATATCATTATTCTACTTTTATAGTCCTGCCCATAAATCTTTTAATAAATAATATACTTAATGTATAATTTAATAAATATATCTTCTCATAAATCTTTCCCTGCCCTAAGTTGGTAAGAAGACAGTACCAGAGAATTCCCGTGTACCCTACACCCAATATCCAACGGTACATTTGTTATAAAAGAATCTACATGCAAAAAAGAAATACATAAAATGATTCATTTACATAAATTTTAAGAAAAGGCAAAATTAATATGTGGTTATAGAAATCTGAAAGTGGTTGCCTCAGGTGGAGATAGAAATGGACAGGAAAGTGGGCATAAAGGAACTTTCTGGAATTATATAAATGTTCTTTATATTGTTGTGGGGGATGGTTAAAGGATTGTATAAGGTTGCCCCGCACATTTAATGAAGCATTTAGGATCTTCATTTTTAATATATGTAAACTAGACTTCAATAAAAAATTTAAAATTCATGCTTTAAAAAAGTCAATTTTTAGGCACATTTTGCCTTCTTTCCTTCTTCCAGCCTGGAGGTTCCTATTTATTTTGTCTTTCTTTTTTTTTTAAGATTTTATTTATTTATTTATTTATTTATTTATAGAACACAAGTGGGGCAAAGGTCAGAGGGAGAGGGAGAGAGAGAATATCAAGCTCACTTCAAGCAGAGCCCAAGGTGGGTCTTGATCTCATGACCCTGAGATCGTGACCTGAACTGAAATCAAGAGTCAGATGCTTAATGGACTGAGCCACCCATGCACCCCTGTCTTGTCTTTTCATTTCTGAGGCTCAATACTTAATATTTTTTCCCTCAAACAGTATGTTCATTAGTTTGGGGCCCTATTTGATGTTGGTATCCCATAATTACCATTAATATTCAGAGTTTGGCTCTAAATTCCTATTGTATGAAGGTTTGCCTTCATCTGGCCTGTGTTGCCTGGTCTTTTTGCTTCATTTTCTTTGTTGCCCAAACTATTTTCCTGAATTTTGAACCTATTGCCTCTTCTGACCTTTAGTACCTGTGTGAACTTTAAAGTTTCTTCTTGTGTCTGTGTCATTCACTGTACTGTCTCCACAATGCTATTCCATGAAATAGAGGAACCATATGTTGGTTTTGAAATAAATGCCAACGTTGCATACTATAATCTTGAAATAAATTAATTTTATAAAAAGTACATTAAAATAATGAGGGTGAATAGTAAGTGGGATTTGATGCTTTGACTGTATTTGAATAGATGCAATTTCTCCTGCACACCGGGGTGATCTGATCATAAATAATTTGGATAAAAAAAACTTTTAAGTTCAATATATATAGTAAATGTCATAAAAATCATTGTTTACTCTATAACTTAAATTCTCTTTCATATTTACAGTTAGTTTTCTTATTTATTTTTAAGATTTGGTTGGACGAAGAGACTACAATGAGATATGAAATGCTCATGTGATACTCAGAATTTTGAAACAGACAGTAGATATGGATTGAATCTTCTAAACCAAAAGGCAAAGTTGACAGTGGCTTAAAGGAGTTGATATCAGATGATAATAGCAACATGCCATTTGCACTTTAATCTAGAGGAGTTAGAGATTGTTGTCAAATACAAGAAAAAAGTAATGAGAAACCGGTCCTGCTGAGCTGGCTGATTAATTCCACACAAGTGTGCCCTTTTGTTCGTCTGGTCCCACATTTGTTGCAAAATTTAGCTCCTCAGTATCTGACTTTGGGCGTATCAGCTTGACCGTTGGCTGTGATGGCTATTTAACAGGATATTGACAGCTTCTGTAAAAAAATCCAAGTACAAACACTGCCAAGACTCTGCAGTCCTTGTTCTCTTGCCTTTCCTGTCTTACTCTTTCTGCCCGGTGGTTTCATTTCTGCTCTGTTTTCTGCTTGGAATGTGCTCATCACCTTCCAATCACAGTTTTATGTTTTTACTGCTTAATCATTATTTTCCAACTAATGTTAAATACATGGTATATCTCAGTGCCTTACTTTTATTATCCTCATTATTAAGAATTAATGATCTACGTGGAAGTGTCCCCCCCATTTGCTTGTGGATTTACTTGAACATTTTCCTTAATATAATTGTCTTGATGACATTTCCAACCCATTTGCATTAAAATATTTTGGAGAGGTCATAGAATACTTGGCAGCAATACTTTGAGTCACAAATACAAAAGTAAATAACAGGCAGGGAACATTTGAATAGACTTTGGCATCAGCCAAGTAAACCAATTGTAAGACACAATCTGCCTTTTAAATCTACTACCTGATGACTAATGGAAAATTACAGAACCTCGCTTCTAACCTTGACATTCTTATAAGGTTTAGTTTTGTGAGAGATCAGGCATGCATATGTAGTAAGTAGAACACCCAAACAAAAATAAGCCTTGTTAAAAACAATCATCTGTGAGAATGTTCTTACTTGTTTTCTTGTACTCCTGGCACCAGAACTTGGCTAATTACATAGAGGTCATTGTTGCAAATGTGCCTGGGAGGATTCTTTATTAGGATTCTATGAACACTTTATGTTTCTGTTTAGAATCACTGAACTCACTACAGAATGAGAACTTATATAAAATTTAGTATGCAATCAACTGGGAACATAATTATGTGCAATAGACAATGGATTTCCATATTCCTTTTTCACCGAGAAATTGCATAAAATTCACTCTGGTATTTGTCAGAATGTCACCTTTTTAATCAAGTCTGGATTCGTGTCTTGTGATTTCCAAGTATGTTAGATATTCTGCTGTGTTTCTCAATGCTTATGTTCCCTATTGGCTTATATATTTTTAAAATTCTTTGTCTAAGTCTCCAAAATCTGTTTTCAACATTGTCTTTATTGGTTATAATTTTTGTGAAGGTTGATATTTTTTTAAAATAAAGTGCTTAGTGCCAGTTTTATATTTTTAGATACAGCTTATTTTACTTTTTAGGGAAAATGTGTTGTAACTATCTTTTTTTATGGATGTTCTTGTTCTCTGGGTAACTGCCTACATGTTTTAGTCATAAGTGAGGTACAGAATTCTACTGATTTTGAATGAAAGAATGTAGCTGAAAAGAGCAGAAATATATTAAGAATGATACTTTGAAAAATAACCCCTGTATTATTAAAAATTATTTAAAATTTTTAAATAATTTTTAAAAATAACCCCTGGACTATTAATTCTAAATTATTTTATGCTGATACCAATTACCTACAGATAATTCTGAACATAGTTATATAGATGACTGAACCTCAAAATTTTTGTCCACAATTATCTGAAAACAGGTGGTTTTAGTGTAGTGTAGAAAAAATAACCTGAAGGACTTCTTTTAAAATATTAAGACCTAGGGACGCCTGGGTGGCTCAGTTGGTTAAGCAGCTGCCTTCGGCTCAGGTCATGATCCCACCGTCCTGGGATTGAGTCCCACATCGGGCTCCTTGCTCGGCAGGGAGCCTGCTTCTCCCTCTGCCTCTGCCTGCCACTCTGTCTGCCTGAGCTCTCTGTCTCTGACAAATAAAATAAAATAAATAAAATATTAAAAAAAAATATTAAGACCTAGGTGCCAATAGATGATATGGTTTATAATAATGGCCTGCATACTTAATTATATAATTGATATTATATAAGATTATTTTTTCCCTTTTCGCACAAAGCATTCCAAAGTTCCACTGACCTATTTTCCATATTGATACCTCACATAGAACCTAGGTGAGAAATAATACTTTCAGCTATACCCCAAATTAGTATTTTCTCACATAAGAGTAAAATTAATTTCATTTTGGCAAAATACCTTAGGAAATTTTTGATCACCATGTGGTTGTAGATCTATGAAATTGTTAACAAGATGTATAAGTAGCATAGACATCTCTTAGGTGTGGCAATGGGCAAACCATGTTTCAAAAGAAAAATATAAGCCTTGTAAGTATAGAAGGGTGTTCTCCAAATTACAGTGTTTGAATTCAAGATTTCTTCATGTGTTTTTAAGTTATGTGGATGTTTTTCTTAAATTACAGTGTTTCATTCACCTTTTGAAAGTATTTCATGGGGTAAAATCAGAGGATACCTATCCTTTGTGTAAGTGAAAAAGGCAAGGGAACTAAAATTCACATTCATCAGGAAATTTGAAAAGTAATTTTATCCCAGAGCAGATTTCCAGAAATAACATAGGTGAACAACAAATGGTTGTTGTATGAATAAATGCTTATCAAAGAGAGGAATATTTCTTACTATAATTTGAACCATATATATTTTACTCAATTAAATGATGATAAAGCCTGAGATAACCAACCAGTTCCACCCATCATTAGTACTCGTTCATTATTACTTATGATTCTCATTTGTGTTGGTTCATTTATTGTCTACTCCCTCCCTGCCAGTTATCAATAATACTTTGACCCCAACGAAAACATGTTACTACTCTGAGCTCTTGTAAGCATTGGAACTCCTTCATATGACTCATGAAGCATAGTCTAAAAAAGGAAGAAAGGAAGGAAGCAGCCATAAACTATGGAATGATAATGAGACTTTTTTTTTAAGATTTTATTTATTTATTTGATAGACAAGAGATCACAAGTAGTCAGAGAGGCAGGCTGAGAGAGAGGAGGAAGCAGGCTCCCCACTGAGCAGAGAGCCCGATGTGGGCCTCGATCCCAGGACCCTGAGACCATGACCTGAGCTGAAGGCAGAGGCTTTAACCCACTGAGCCACACAGGTGTCCCGATAATGAGACTTATTATATAACAACATGCTAATTAATAGCCAGTTAGGAGGACACTAATTAAAGTGAACCACATGGTCTAACTATAGTGCTATATTGATGGATAGCACCATTCCATAGAGGCAGCAAAAAGGAGATCCTCCTCATCTTACTGGGAATGCCCAATATCTGTTAAACATTTTTTTCTCCTTTGTTTCCTCCACCTCCCAGTGGAAAAGTGTTTATCATAAAACCGAGATTTTAAGGTTAAGAATTCATACAATGGTTATTTACATATTTATTCATGTAATTATAATTTAAATTTCTTGATTTTCTATTCATCTCTCCGTGTACTTCCACCCCACAAGCCTCTTCTCTCTCAAAACCCTCATCTTCTTGTTCTGTAGTTCACCAACTATAAATCAAAATGTTTATGTAGATTGAACAGAAATATTCTCTTGAAACAGTCATGTTTATATTCATATGTTAATTTATATCAAAACATTTTAAAAGTTACTTTAATGAAACTCTCATTTTGTTGCAATAGAAATGCCTTGAAGGTGTCCTTTCTCTGACTTACCTTGGATGTTTGCAAACATTATAAGCAGTAGTAATGATAGTACAGCTAAAAAATATTTCCTTACTCATATTAACATCAATTTGAAATAAAATTTGTATTAGTGGTAAGTCAAAAGTATAGAGAGTAATAAATAATTTTATTAGGAAAATGCAGAATAGTATAAACATGAAATGCTAATGGTAACATCATGACGTATGTTTTAACTTTGAGGAGAGTTAACCACTTGAATAATGGCAAAGCATCAGATCTTTTAATATGACCACGCATGCTTGAAACAGATTTACTTTCCATTTATCACATTATAGGTATTCTAATGTGAACAAGTGTAGGAATCATTGAGGACGGTTTTAGAGAGAATTTTCTTTTAACAGGAACATAATTCTGCAGAGGAGCACTATCCATATTGTTTTACTGTTCTATTAGAGCTTCCTCTGTGGATTTGACTCATCTATCAGCTTTAGTTTTCTAATGGTCTCCAAAAGGGAAGAGAGTATTTTGTTTCACCACAGCTACTCTATCACTTAGGTGTATGTTACTTTTGTTGTATAAAGTAATCAGATGTATTACAGTTAATGAGTGTTGTTTTTTGAGTTAGGAGAGCATAGGCCAATTATATGGAATTGAATGACATTCAGTTGAATAAGTTGATTTAATACTTGGAATCAGTACTGGTAAATTTGCTGGGAAGCCCCCCCGAAATTATTTTATCAATTATAGAATTGCTTTTGATGTAGTGGAGACCATAATAGACTCTAGATTTAGAGGATATTGTAACTTAATTAACAAGCAATATGATTAAGTGTCATTTTCAAATAAATAATAATACTGATCCAATGTGAGTAATACATATACTCATAGCAATTCTTCATAATATAGGGATCGTTTGTGTTCAGTCTCTCCTTTTCTCTCTCATAAACATACATATTATACATGTACACACACAAACACAGTTTTAAGATTTAAGAAGTATGAAAAACACTGAAATTAACTGATGTATACAGGAACCAAAGTCTCATTAGCATACTGCTTTTATCAACTAGTTAATTCATCATCTGTACTCTAAAAACTTTCCTGCATTATTCAAAAGCCTAAATAATTAAATTCCAGAGTCAGGATTCTTTATGTTCTAAGTATTACCCATACTTTTGTGTGGATATTAAATGGTCTATTTAAAAATCTATTAAATGCGGGACACCTGGGTGGCTCAGTCATTAGGTGTCTGCCTTCAGCTCAGGTCATGATCCCAGGGTTCTGGGATCAAGTCCCACATCAGGCTCCCTGCTCAGTGAGGAGTCTGCTTCTCCCTCTTCTACTCCCCCTGCTTGTGTTTCTGCTCTCACTGTCTCTCTCTGTCAAATAAATAAATAAAATATTTTTTAAAAATCTATTAAATGGTCAGTATGTTTGTATCCTAACACTCAGATTATAGGTACCATCTTGCATTTAAAATGTCATACAGAAAAGGAGTTGATTTATTTGTTAGAGAACACTCTGCTTGTAAGTGTTGTCTTCAAAGTAAGTTTACTTCAGAATATTCTGGGTTTTCTTATAAAGACATGTTTATACCTGGGTACAGATGTATAATTTGGTTATTTTATTAATAAGGGGATTTTTTTAAAGAATTATTACCTCTTAGATTCAGTATAGTTTGAAAAAGAGAAAAACAAACAAACAAACAAAAAAAGTGGCCACTTTCATGCTTATAACTTCTCATATAGGGAGAAAACAATGGCTGGAAGGCACAGGGCTGAAGATTTAAAGAAAAAATGTCTGAAACCAGTTTCATGGGTATATGTATCCATGTATGCATGTAACCCATCTTCCCTTCATAAGGTTGATGTTATACTAATGAGTGTGTGCCTATTAGGGGGAATGGTAGGATAAATATTTAGTCTCTAACATTATCAATGTAATATTTTACTTCAACTCTGGAATGTAGAAGTGTATGATGACATATGACGTTAGAGTAAGGTAAAATAAAATACCAAGGTGGTATCTTGTACTGTCAGTGAAAGACATCATTGCCCAACCAATGGAAAGTAAATGGCCTTTGAACCCCTCCTCATCAGTCTGCAGTGAATCTATGAGGCTGATTTGTTTTAAATTCTTTAAGGATAGGGGTGTCTGGGTGGCTCAACTTTTAGGCTTGTCTTCGCTCAGGTCGTGATCGCAGGGTTCTGGGCTCAAGCTCCACATTGGGCTCCCTGCTCGGTGGGAAGTTTGCTTTTCCCTCTCCCACTTTCCCTGCTTGTGTTCCTTCTCTCACTTTGTCTCTCTCTGTCAAATAAATAAATAAAATCTTTTTAAAAAAAATTATTTGAGAATGGCCTCAATTTAGCATATTTTGCTTATATGAATATTTTAGCATATTGTACATAATATGAATATGCATAATGAATTAATTAATATTTGTAATCCAATACTTCAGTGCTTTTTCTTTTTTTTATTTATAATTTCCAGTTTAGACTTAATTTTTATTATGTTAATGAAAATTTGTTTTATCAAATAGTAACTCTGTATGGTTTACTAATGACCCTAAGGATTGGATAAGGATACTCACCAAAGTCATAGAAATAGGGTCAAGAATATTATAGCATTCCCAGAGGAGTAAACAGTTGAAGTTTCCTTCTGAAAAGAGAAATTAGAACTTAGAGATAATGGTTTATGAATTTGTTCTTTGTATGATGGCCAATGGAAGGATTTCTTAGGATGTTTAAATCATCTTTTTCCAGACTTAGCTATACTCACAAACCCTAATTAATTTATTTTAGGCCAGCCTCTGGATAGTGCTTTCTTATAGAACTTTCTGCAGTGATGGAAAATCCTTTATCTGCACTAATATAATAGCCATTAGTCATATATAGGTATAGAACACCTAAAATGTGACTAGTGTGATAATGGAATTGAAGTTTAAATTTTCTTTAATTTACTGGGTAGGTATTGAAGTTAACTTGAATTAAATTGAATTGATCAAACAAACTTCAGAAAGGCAGCTGCAAGGACCTCAGTATCAGAAACCTGAGATTTATTTTGTTTTGAGGGGCTTCCATTAAAGTGACTAAGCTTTAACAGTCATCCAGAAAGAATCTTATTGTCTTCATGGATCCAGTGTTTCTAACTGGATAATATCCTTTGACAGGGGTGGAGGTGAACTGGAAATGATATTACTACTAAAGCCACTGGAAGCATCCAGGTGAGTTGGATAGTCACCTCAGCTTGTGTCTAATACAAATGCTAATTTAGATTAATATTTAGGAGGTTAGCATGGCTGTAAAAGGATAATATTTATAACAGTTAAGATACAGTGTGTAGGGGGACACCTGGGTGGCTCAGTTGGTTAAGCGGCTGCCTTCGGCTCAGGTCATGATCCCAGCGTCCTGGGATGGAGTCCCACATCGGGCTCCTTGCTTGGCAGGGAGCCTGCTTCTCCCTCTGCCTTTGCCTGCCACTCTGTCTGCCTCTGCTCGCACTCTCTCTCTCTCTAACAAATAAATAAAATCTTTAAAAAAAAAAAAAAAAAAGATACAGTGTGTAGGGGGCACCTGGGTGGCTCAGTGGGTTAAAGCCTCTGCCTTCGGCTCTGGTCATGATCTCAGGGTTCTGGGATGGAACCCCAAATTGGACTCTCTGCTCAGCAGGGAGCCTGCTTCCTCTCTCTCTCTCTCTCTCTCTGCCTGCCTCCCTGCCTACTTGTGACCTCTCTGTCAAATAAATAAATGAAATCTTAAAAAAAAAAACAAAACCTTAAAAAAAATACAGTGTGTAAGGAGTTTCCGAAAATCTTCCCTTGCTTACTTAATGTGTCCCATTGTCTGTAAGCATTAGCATTACTGGAATTTGTTAGAATCTCAGACTACATCTAAACCACAGAGTCAGAATGTGCATTTTGACACATTCTTTTAAATGATTTATATGTACATTAAGCTGGAGGAGACCACATAAAAGTTGTCAAGTCAGAATAGTGATAGTTTTCACATGATAATTTTTAATCATGTATTATTATATAACTTGGATTTTTCTTTATAATTATTTGACTGTGGAATGGAGTTTGGTTTCCTAACCTAAAAATGTAAATTATGTTAGATAGTTATGTACCTATCAGTATAAAATTTCAGTTAACTCATTCTCTCCTTAGATTAGTAGTTACCATTCAATACTAAAAATATAAGCTGAAATTGAAGAATAATTAAGTATGTAACTGGTATTTGTATTTTTTATCTGAAGGTAAAGTATACCTCAAAGAATTCTTTGTAACTGGAGAAAAAGAAACTGGTAAACTAAAGATACATACAGTTGTATTTAAGAATACTACTTTCAGGGATGCCTGGATGGCTTGCTTGATAGGGAGCCTGCTTCTCTTGCTGCCTCTGCCTGCCACTCTGCCTGCTCGTATGTACTCTCTCTCTCTCTGACAAATAAATAAATAAAGTCTTAAAAAAAAAGAATACTTTAAATTTTTGGAAATATAATGCATGCATTTATATGTATTATAAAAATGTTTTCTGATATTAGAAAACATTGTCGTTTGGAGAACTGCTAGAACTTCTTAAACTCATATATTTCAAGTGAAATCGAGCCCCATCTCAGGCTCTCTGCTCAGCAGGGAGCCTGCTTCCTCCTTCTCTCTTTGCTTGCCTCTCTGCCTACTTGTGATCTCTGTCTGCCAAATAAATAAATAAAATCTTAAAAAAAAAAAAGAAATTTACTTTTCTACTTGTTTTGGCTTTTTCTCTGATTTTAGTCCTTATTTATCTGGAATTATCTGTTCAGATCAATGTGGAAAAAACTATATAGGAGCTGAATTCCAGGGTGTTTGTGGTATATGTAGAAGATACCTAGTGTAAAATCAAGAATCTTGAGATATTTTTGTGTCTGATATGTGGATACGTACATGTAACTGATATTTATGGGATCTGGCCTAATAAATTCTCTGCCAAACTGAATACTTGAAGGTTGTGGTAAATCTGCTAAAAACTCAGGATTAAAAGAAAATTAAAATTCCAAATTATTAAAGAACTGGCTTGCTTAATAAGATAATGAATGATGAACAGATTTGGTAGAAAATCATATACTATCATATACTAGGGTCATTAGTCATTTAAAATATTTATTTTAAGAGTTACTGACTCTTTATTTTTAATTTTTTATACACCAGAAATTTAGTGCATTCATGCTAAGGGAGACTATTTGTAATATGACTTGTTTTAAATTCAGCCTTAGTTGGACAACAGAATTATGTGGGAAGTGACGACTTATTCTGGAATTCAGTTACTATCAAGTAATAAACACAATTTCAAACACCATTTGAGAAGTTCTTGCTGATGACTTTAGGAATTGATAAGAACAAAGGTGAAGAACTCATGCATACTTTTAGTACATTATCTTAGTCATTGACAAATGAATAGAATTATTATTTTTAGGTGGTCTTTGTTCTTCAGTGCCAGTTGTCTTAAACAAATTATCTTTATAGTTTCTGCTATTATGCTAGTTTCTTTATTTTGCCAAAGTCTTTTTGTTTGTTTTGCTAAAATCTTAAAAGGTATCACAACTTTTTTTGTAGCTTTGGAAACCAAGGCATGTCCTCTGAATTCCATCTCTTTAATCACATTTTGCTCTCTCACTCTTCTTTTCTCCCCTACTCTTTAAAACTTCTTGTGGTTCCTGCATTACTTTTATGTATTTATCTGCTGTGGGCAACTTGTAACAGTTAATTATAAAAGTCTATTCTAATTCTCTTTAGGTTAACAACATTGTTCATGTGAATTAAGAACTCGTTAACACCACTTAGAAGGAAAGTACAAAAATTCATTTATTAGATGTAGTGGAAACAAGGCAAAAACATGGAAATGGCACCAATCACCCTTTGGTCTTGCAGGGATTAGGTTTCCTGGGCCAAGATTTAGTTGCGGTAGAGCCCCTATCGTTATAGCTTTGCTGGCTATTATGAAGGAAAAGATATGGTTTGAGTTGGTTCTCAAAACACCATCTAAGCAAATATGGTATAGACTGCAGCAACCTAATTCCTTGTTTCTGAGTCAATAGACGTCACGCAGCTCTGATCCATTAAAGCAAAGTGGGTTGGTTGGTTGGTTGGTTTTTGTAATATATAAGGGAGAAAGCTTATCTTCAAAGGATAAATCATTTTTTCTCAAGAAGAAAACTTTTCATTATATTAGAAATAAAACCGTTTACTTGGGCAGACAGTGCTGATCAGAACAGAATTTCCTGTATGCTTTTAATTATAAAACAGGTTTTGTGATCTAAATATACTATCATATTTTGTCCATTTTTTTAAGAAGAAAATTCAAACAGTACTATTCATCAGCTGATAAACTTCAAAATACAGGCTGACTCCTTTTCTTTTTCCTAACCAAGTTTAGACATTCACAAGTAAAAGTGTAAGGAATGGTTTCTGTGGAATCAGAGTCTTTGATCATATTCAGTTCAAGTGCATGCTTTTTTTAAGATCAGAAATTAATATCATGTTTCTATTGAATATTTTATGACAAACAGTATGTAGCATACAACCACTTATGACCAGAAATTCTAATGTATCAAGAAAATAGCTTATTGTCTATACAAATAAAAGTATTTATAATTTCGATACTTTCTGTAACAAAAACAAGTCAAATATAGGTAGCATGAAGAAGCAAACATCAAACAAAAGGGGATAATTGAAGAAAATATTCTAGACAAAAGACATAATAAATTTATTAGCTAAGAGTTACATGTCTCTTATTGCTACAAGGAACCTCATTCCCTAGTCATCCATGTCCCTAGTCGCCATTTTAGGGAGAGAAGTGGAGATAAAGACAGGCATTTAAAAGATCTAGTGTGTTGTCCAGATGATCAACTATAACTTAAAGGGACTTTTGAAAGTATTCAATCAGTCTCAATTTAAATTAATTTGGATAGTAGGGACATTTAGCTTATATTTTCTCATGCTAGGGAACAGGTAGAGGTCTTTTTTTAATTTTTTAATTTTTTAAAATTTTTATATAAACATATAATGTAACCCCACCACCCTCTCCCAACACCCCTCCCCTCCACCCCCCTCAGTTTGTTTTATGACATTAAGAGTCTCTTTTGGTTTGTCTCCCTCACAATCCTATCTTGTTTCATTTATTCTTTTCCTACCCCCTTAACCCCCACCCCCGTTGCATCTCCACTTCCTCATATCAGGGAGATCATATGATAGTATTATGCTTAGTAAAATAAGTCAATTGGAGAAAGACAACTATCAGGTAGAGGTTTAAGAATAAGTCTAGATTCACTGTTGCCTTGTGTTCATTTAGCAAATAGTACTGAATACCTTTTATATGCTAGTCACTGTTCTAGATAATGGAAATACAAAAGTAAGCAAAACAAGTCCTTGTCTTCAGGGGGCATACCTGTGGGGAAGAGGGAGAACACTGATAAAAAACCAATATGGACCAATATACTAAAATGTCAAATGCTGGTAAGTGCGATGGAGAACTATAAATTACAGTAAAAGAAGATAAAGGGGCTGATGTTTTATGTAGGTCTTTCTGAAAGGTTTGTGTTCCAGCAGGAAGCTGATTAAAAGGAGGGACCCACCTATGTGTAGGAAGAACATCTCACAGAGGAATAGCAATGGCTCTGATGTAGGAGAAGATGAGGCATATTCCCACCTGGAGATTGTCCAGTGCGCCTGGAGAAGAATGAGCAAAGGGGACTGTAATCAGAATGAAGGTCAGAGAACTAGCCTGGTTTCAGCTCATCAAGAATTGTTATTATTTGCTCAGCATAATGGGAAGACATAGGAGAGTAGGTGGGAAATGATAACACATGATTTACATTTTAAAAGAATCACTGTGCTTGCTGTGTGACAAATGAGTTGTGGGATGCACAAGAACAGAAGTAGGTTGTCCAGTTAGGAAGCTTTCAAAGTAGTCCAGGTAAGAGGTGATAGCTTGTATTAGAGTAGTAGTAGTGGAGGTAATGATAAATGGACAGATACATGGTGAAGTTGAATTGATAGAATTTAGTGATAGATCATTTGCGGATGGTAGTAAAGACAGAAAGAAGGTTAATTCCATTGTGTCCGTATCTTGTTCTCTCTCAAGTCTCTCCTTTCTTTAGTTGTCTAGCCTTCTTCTCAGCACCCCCATCTCTCTTTTCTTCTTTCTCCTTTTCCTCGCATACACCTTATTCTCAACTTTATCTTCTCTCCTTCACATTCCTCCTCTTCTTGTGCTCTTCTCTATCTTCTACCTCATCTTTCCTTTTCTTTTTTCCCCTCTTTTGCTCTCTCTTAGCCTTATTTTAAATATAACTCTTTTCTGTGCCAAAACTCAATTATAGGGAACCAGACTTGGGAGACTTACAAGGAGACTTTTCATGACTAGGATGGTGAGTAGTACATATGATATATGATATGTGGTTATATTTGGGATTTGAAGGTTGAGCCAACTACATTTACTGATGGATTGAGTATAGTAGGTGGGCTGTGGAGGTAAATCATAATGACTCCAATGATTTTGCCCTGAGAAAAGTATAAAATGTGGTATCATTAACTGAAATGAAGAAACAGGTTTGGCTGGGAGTTATATATTGGGTAAGACAGAATTTTTTAACACTTTCATTTTGACATACCTATATTCAACATCAAGTAGAGATATAGGTCGTCTAGAGCCTAGGAGAGAGATCAAAGCAAGCTATATTCATTGGGTTGTTATGGCAAACCTACACTAGGCAGGCCTTTGATGAGTTAGGCTCCCGAAAGCCCTTCCTCTGGACTATAGGCTGAACCGTGAACCCTGACTTACTTATGATAAATACACTATGACAAGGGTAATGGAATGTCACTCCCATGTTTAAGTTATATAAGTATCTTAGCAGCCTGAAGAGATTCTCTTGCTGGCCTTGAATAAGCAAAGTCATTGTTGTGAACTCCCCACAGATAAGGGACGCATGGCAGGCAACTGAAGGTGGCCTTTGGGACCCGACTTTGGCAGCCTGTCTCCAACAGTCAGTAAGAAGCTGGGTCCTAAGACACAGAACTGCACAGAAATTCTGCCAAAAACCTGGAAGAGTTTTAGAAGTAGATACTTTCCTAGTTGAGTTAAAGCTCATGAACACATCTGAGAACACAGCCAGCCTGGAAGACATGTTGACTGGAGGCTTATGAGACACTAAGCAAAAGACTCAGCTAAGCTACACCTAAACTGCTGACATGCAGGAACTGCTAAACTGCTAAATTTGTGGTAATTTGTTATGCATCAATAGATAACTAACACAGTTCTCTTCAGCTGTGGATGCTGTTTAGTACATGGAACTTGATGAAATCACTTAGACTATAATGCCCAACTAACAATCCAACACTAGTTACAGATCGCTTTTTAGTAAAAAAAAAACAAACACCCAAAGTATATACATATATGCATACATGTACACACATATATGTATATATACACACATACACACATGGGTACACATATATATTTTGTATGTATATTAAGACTCTAACTGTTGCCGCTAAGTCTAAATCCAAGTTTTCAGGAAAGAAATTTCTTATTTGACAAGCTCAGATAAAATGTAGCCTGGAAGAATTCAGGGTGCCTAGAAGAAACAGACTGGCGAGGGCTACATCTGTGTGGACAAGGGGAAGAGAGTGTATAGCGATGAGAGAAGAAAACCATGGGCTTAGCCAACACCCTCACATTTTTCAGCCGTATCTGTCCACCGGAAACAATGTAGAAAGATGTTTTTTCTCTTTTGTTTTTTAAAATTTCTTAGCTAATTCACATAGGGTCTGTACCAGTCGGAATACTGGACAACAGTTTTTCTACTATGTGACATTATTTTTTTGAGGAAGTCAAATTCATAAAACGAGCAAACTACATTTGTCATAATATTGGATACTGGAGAGACTGACTTTGTGTTCGTGTTTTAAAATCTGTACCAGAGACCTGATGTTCTCTGACATGTAGTATTTTTTATTTTGCTGTAGTGTGCATGCTAGAAGGGGAGCTGTTTGTGTTTCTTCCTCCTTGACCCATAAAAAAATGATGATCACGTTCCCTTAATAAAATACATTTGATCCTCCAAAATGGTAATAAGCACTGATAAAACACAGTTAACACTCTGAACAAATTAAGGGGTCAAAGAAAGGATAATCTATTCAGCAGTAGGACTGGCTAATACCACAGCCAGTCCTATTTGAGGATTAATGTGACGCTATGTAAGGCTTATTAGCAATAACTTATGTCTTATACCCTATACCAAGGGCTTGGAATACTTTAAAGTTCTGTACATAAATGTCTTAATCTAAACAGTATTTGCCAAATTGCCTCATTACATTTCACTTGGTTTTGACATTCTACCAATTTTAAAAGTTATCAAACTGAAACTGAGATCAATAGTGTTTTCATCATTTTTGTTCTCAGATCAGAATCAATATCCTAAATTACTATAAATAGTTGACCCTCAAACTCTGTCAGTTATGTAGTTGATTCATTACTTAGAATTCATAATAAACATTCACATTGTTAATAACTTATTCTGAATTGCTCCTTGGGTTTTTAACCTAGACCAGTTTCAGGTGTAAGGTATCATAGACCATCTGCAGTCCCTACAAAATGATTTTACAGTTTAAGTCCAGAAAGGGTGAGAAAGCCCTGCCATTGTCAACTCTTAGAGAAAAATAAAGGATCTCTTTTCTTGCAAATGCATTGTTAATTTCTATAAATTATAATAAAAATTATCCATTCATTATGCTTAACTATTCAGTGTTGAGTAGAATGTTTTATTAATCTCTTGTCCATTAGATACCTGATTATAACACAAAGTCAAAGTATAAAATTTACATGTCACATGTGCATTGGTTGTTTAAACCTCATAATGTTTTATGTAAATTTTTCAAAGTGTAAGCCATTTGGGTGCTAAATTTTTGTGATTTTCCTCAGTTGTTTTTAGAATAATTTGATTATGACACAATTAGAGTATGGTCTGACTTTACTAAACAAGCTTTCTTCTTTACATTTTATTTCTTTCTCTTCAGTTCCTTAGTTTTCTTGCTTATACAATTAGGTGGAACTCTGTGAAATTGCAATTTCTACAATTTCTTTCATTTAGCTCAAATTATTAGGAACTATAACAGAAAATGGATAAATGTTTATCATACTGAGTATTTGTCTTTGAAGAGCCAGTGAATATTATATGTCAATTTTTTTCTTAAAAAATTAATTGAAATTACTAGATAAACTTTAGATTTAGCTTCATCAATATAAACATTATATTCTGTCAATGTTCTAAGATCAATTTTTCTGAGGTTAATGATGTTTTAGACATTATTATTTACTGTGAAATACTATTCATCTTGCAAAGAAGATGTGATATTTCTACCTGAAAGCACATGAAGCATATTACTTCCTGATTAATTATTTTGTCTTTAAAGCTTGATAAATGACCTTTCATACTACTGAATTGTGGATTCAGTGTAAATTTCTAGTTATTATACAAATGGCCTACATTGACAGGGTGATTCTATAATGCCTTTTTCTTGCTCTATAAACAGTCAAGATGTAAAATTGATAGACTTTTAAATAAATAAATAATATATAAACATATGCTATAATTATTTTCTATGTTCATATAAAATAACAAATGACCAGAAATCTTACTCTTTGCATATGTTTTGTTTAACTAGATGGACTTTTATTCAGTGATGGTATAAATAAGATGGAGTCATAATTAAAAACTGTACCTGTTCATATTTTGTGCTCTAGTCAGATTATTTTGAGAAATATTTTTTAAAAGATGAAAATAACTTTAAATTTAAAACTACAATATGGAAATAAAAGCTTTACAGAGCTAAATTTCTTAAGTATTTTCCAAAAATGGTCTTTATAGATGTTGGCTAAGTTTTCATGGAATTAAAGGAAAAGAAAATGCAAAATTAAGCCAGTAGTTTAATTTTATCTTGTAGACAAGAGATTTGTAGCAATTTTATTCTATCACAGAAAAATCTCTTTCTATTCTTTTGCTCCCTTTCTCCTCTTCCTTCCCTTATTCCTTTTTTTAAAAAAGATTTTATTTATTTATTTGAGAGAGAGAAAGAGAGAGATAGTGTGAGAAGGGGGAGGGTCAGAGGGAGAAGCAGACTCCCTGCCTAGCAGCGACCCCAGGATCATGACCTGAGACGAAGGCAGTTGCTCAACCAACTGAGCCACCCAGGCACCCTTCCTTTTTCTTTTTTAAGTCGGGCTTAAGCAACTGGACCACCCAAGCACCCCTTTCTTCTTTTCTTTTTTTCTCCTTTTGGTAGGATTAACACAAAAGGTGGAAAGTAAGTTGAGTAGAAGAGATGGGAAATGTTCTTAATGCCACAGATACTTTCAGTGCCAAAATAGATAATCTTAAAGATAGGAAAAGACTTGGTAATTCCTTTACTCATGTGTTATGGAAGCCTTTTATCCCCAATAATGCTGTTTGTAAGATGACAATGATTTATCTTAGATATCCAGTATTACTCTGTCTGTCAATCTCACTGTGAGGCTCTTTATCCAATTTCACAGATGATAATTTCTAGTTTGTAAACCATTGGTTATCAATTAAAAGAAATCATCCAGAACTTACTCCACATCATACCCTTGGTATACTGATAATCAATTTTTTTCTATCATTATAGTCATCTAGAAGAAAGGGAAAGGAAAATGATGTATTTCACATTATAGGCCATCATTCATCATGTTGCATATCACACTGCCTCATTAAATGAGGAGTTCTGAATTCTTTACTTTCCTATGCAAGTTCAATTCTGGATGTAAAATAAGGAATAATTAAGAATAATAAATGAATAATGACAAAAATATTAAACATTAGTTTTTGTTTAGTATGTAGTATATAAGGTATTATATTCTTTCTTTTATATCAAATTTTTATATTGCAGTAGAAAATATATACTAAATATTGCTTTAAAATCTGTTTTCAAATTCTGTAACTACACCTCAAGACTGGATATGTCATTTTTTAAACCAATGGCTCTCAACTGAGGATGATTCTTCCCTTTCAGGGACCATTTGGCAATGTTCAGAGACATTTTGGTCATAATTTAGAGTGTGCTACTGGCATTTGGTAGATGGAGGCCAGCGATGCTGCTAAAACATCCTACAGTGTACAAGACAGGCCCTTCTAACAAAGAATTATCTGGCCTAAAATGTTAGTGAAACTCTGATTTAAGCAGATATGTATTGAGTACTTTCTCTGTGTTTAATATTGTGCTTAGGAATGTTGGGGATACAATATAAGCCAGAGAATCAGTACACTCAAGTTGAAATCCCAAAGAAGAACTGGGTTGAACATCCAAACAAAGATGATGGTGGTAGCAAATTGATTAATATATCACAAAAAGACAAAATAAAAATCCATGAAGGCTTGGTGGAGCCCAACTCACATTTGTTTGGGGAATTAGTTTTATAGAAACTATAACAGTTATGTATTTTTCCCCCCACTTTTTCAAAGTAGATAATTCTTGTACTTGGTTATAAAGTACTAAAGATAAAAAAGAGAACTCATTGAAAAATACATTTCCCTCTCTGGTCATCCCAATTACTACTTCTTTTTCCCCTTCTTTTTGTGGATCCTATCCATGGCCTCCCATTCCTTTAAGATACATCTATATCACCTTGTATGGATGCATTATAATTTATTTAATAAGATTCCTATTGATAAACATTTAGGTTATTTCACTTTTCTGTGACTGCTAAAGAGTGCTGAGATGAATATATTCTTTTGTACATCAGAGTGCATATCTGAAGGATAACTAGAAGTGGGACTTTGGTTTCAGAATTTATTTGAAATTTACATTTTGAAGAGTATTTTTCAGTTTGTTTCCTGTGGCAGTCAGTCTCCAAAATGATCCCCAGTGATCTTTTTCTCAGAAATAGATGCTCCTGTGTAGCCCCCTCCCACATTGAACAGTGCTGACCCATGTGACCAATAGGATATTAGGGAAATGATATGTGACTACATAGGCTGGAGCATAGAAGACATAGTAGTTACCACCCTGCCTTTTTTTTTTTTTTTAATCTCTGGCTCTAAGGGAATCTAGTTGCCATATCATGAGAACCCTCAGGTGTCCCAGGGAGAGGCTTGCATATGGAGGATCTGAGGATTCCCACCAACAACCAGCACCAACTTGCTAGCCAGCTGTGTGAATCCCTGTAGGAGTGGATCACCCAGCCCTACCTAATCCAGCCTTGAAATGACTGCAGCCCTGACTAACATCCTGGTCCCACCTCACAAGGGACCCTGCGCCAGAACTGCTCAGCCGAAATTGCTCCCATAGAAGTTGCCAGACAAAATAAATGTTTATTGTTGTTTTAAACCTCAGAGTTTTAGGGCAATTTGTTAAGCAGCAATAGATAACTGATAAACATTCTTCATGGAAGCCATTACAATTTATGCTTCTAATAGCAGTGTGTGAGTTTGTCTGATATCCTATACCTACCCTTTTGGTCAATGTAGTATCTTTTTTTTTTTTTTTAAATGCTTGCCTTTGATAAAGGTAAATAATAATATGTCATTGTCAGCTGAATAGCATTCTTGAGCATATTTTCATGTATTTAAGAATTATTTTTTTAAAAAAGATTTTTATTTATTCATTTGAGAGAGAGAGTGCACACAAGCTGGGGTGGATGGGGACAGGGGTAGAGGGCTGAGGGAGAAGCAGACTCCCCATGGAGCAGGGTGCTTGATACAAGCCTCCACACAGGGCTTGGTCCCCCGACCCTGGGATCATGGCCTGAGCTGAAGGCAGACACTTAATGGACTGAGCCACCCAGGCGCCCCTATTTAAGAATTCTTTAAATCAATATGATACCTATTCACATATTTTGCTAATTTTTCTACTGGGTTTTTTGTCATTTCCTTATTTACAGGAAGTGATCCTACTTTGAGAAAATTTGCAATTTTTGTGTGATACCAGTTGCAATTTTTTTTCCCTCCTTTGCCTTCTTAAAAGTGATTTTTAAAATAAAAATATTTAAATTTTTTTTTGTAGTCAAAGTCTTCAACATTTACAAATGGTTTCTGGGCTTCATGTCATAGTTATAAAACTCATCCCATTTTTCAGATGATTTTTTAAATTCTACCATGGGTAGAATTTTCTTAGTATTTCTGGGTGTCCTTTTTTATATTTGAATACTTAATTCAGGGATGCCTGGGTGGCTCAGTTGGTTAAGCAGCTGCCTTCGGCTCAGGTCATGATCCCAGCGTCCTGGGATCGAGTCCCACATCTGGCTCCTTGCTCGGCAGGGAGCCTGCTTCTCCCTCTGCCTCTGCCTGCCTCTCTGTCTGCCTGTGCTCTCTCTCTCTCTCTCTCTAACAAATAAAAATAAAATCTTTAAAAAAATAAAAATAAAAATAAATAAATACTTAATTCATCTGGAGTTTAAGTTATAAGGTAAGACTTCTGCTTAATTTTATTTTCTTATTCCAAATGGATATTCATTTATTGAAATGCCAATAATTACGAAATAATCTTTCTTCTCATTTGAATTTTTTTTCTTTTTTATACTAAATGGCATTGTATTTGACCAGCTTCTGGTCCTTAGAGTATATTTCATTGATTGAGCTCTTTACGTATGTTATGCTGGTTTAGGGTTACATTGTTGTTCTTGTGATATGCTAATTTTCAGCATGATTCTGACTCTACTTATTCATTTCAATATTTATTGATCACTTGCTGTCCAGATTTTAAGTGGTCAGGAGTTGCTATTTTTGTGGAAATGCACCTCCTCCTAGAGAAAAATAACAGCCCTCAAACAAATCAGTCTATGATAGGAGGAAACCAAAACAGTATACACACCCAGGTTTTTATAGGAGTTTCAATGACAGTTTCTCTGAGGAGGAATGAAGGTGATTCCATAGAGTATGGCTGGCAGATAGAACAAGGAGTGTAAAGGCCGATAGGCTGGAGCTTGAAAAGCTTATTTGTGGAATGTGACTGGAGAAAAGTGTAAAAGGCAATAAAATGGAAGAGTGAATAAGTAGGGCACTGGTAGGAAATGTGGTCAGAAAAAGATCCAGGTACTAGAATGCCTTGCAGACCATGTTAAGAATTTTGCATCATGTTCTAAGTACATGAGAAAGTCTTTGGAACAGGTGAATGAAAGTTGGGATTTGACTGATATTATCAAAGGAACACTGTTTTTAGAGACTTGATTAATGGGTGGAAGGGGAATGAGGGAGAGGAGGGCCAGAGTGGAAGCAGGCAATCCAGGTAGGCTTATTTCAGTAGCCCAAATGACAGCTGATGGGGCCTTGGGCCAGTTGTGAAAGTGGCAAATGTGATTCAAGTCCAGTTAAAACTTGTGGAATAGCTAATGCAATTTGCCTTTGAATCAGCTTGCTTTATCAGAAAAAAAAGAATCCTGTTTTTATTTTATTGACATCACATTAAGATTACAAATTAACATAGGGACAATTAAAATCTTCATATTCTTCACTATTTTTTTTTAACTCAGAAATGTAGTATGTATTTTTCTATTGATTGATATCCACAATAGAACTTTAAATTTTTCTTCATAGATATCTTTCATATTCCTTGTTCTTTTTTGGTCTTTCATTGCTCTGGCAGGTGGAGCTCTTATGTCCATTCGAATATTCTCTAATTGGTTGTGAACCAGCATCGACTGCAGACACGTGAAAATGTCTTCAGATTATTCCTGCCCCAGATTTGGAGCCTTCTCACTGAAGACCTGAACACTGTGGAGCAGCACACAACCATCTCTGCTATGCTTTGTCTGAATTCCTGATGTACAGAATCTCTGAAGATAGTAAGTAGTTGTTTGGAGTAATTTGTTACATAGCTATAGTAACTGGAATAGAAAGTTCATTCTCTCTCTTTGGGTTGCAGAAGTCAGTAAATAGAAGTTGAAGTCCCCTTATCAATTATTTTTCAGTTGAAGTCCCCTTATCAATTATTTTTATGGAAGTATATCATTAGAAAAATGTATCAAACAAATATACAGATCAGTGAATTATCACAAATGAATACCTAAGTAACCTACTTTTAGGAAAAGAAGCAGGGTTCAAAAATAATGTATCAATTTTTCCCCCCATTCACCCTTGCCTTCTACCAAATGAAGTATTTGAAGGCTCTCACTGCTTCCCTACTTATTTATTCTTTTTCCCTTATTGTAAAGAAATAACTTTTGGTTTCTTTATCCAAAATGAGACACTTATTTGGAGAAGTGTATTCTATCAGCAGTGTCAAGGACACACAGCTGGGGGCATCCTTTCTCCACGTTTTCCTGAATTCTGTTTGACCTAGGCTACTCTTCGAAGTCCCTAATCTGTTCTGTTATTTTGTCAACAATGAGATTCACATTTCTGTCCTTTCCTAGCATTTTTTGAGGGGGCATTGTGATTTTTTAAAATTAAAGATTATTTATTAAGAGGCAACAACAACAACAAAATCAAAATAAGGTGTTATTGTGCCATCAAAATTTGCTTCCTTATTGGTCTGAACTAGAATTTTAAAATACTTGATGGTAAATTTGCATTAGTCTATAAATTGATGAAATCATAGTAGGTAATATACTTCAACTTTTAGTTGAAGTATAAATGTTTGTGAACCCTATATATTTTTAAATGGCAAATTATGCAATTAAGCATGTTTAATTTTTTAAAGATTTCATTTATTGAGAAAGAGCAAGAGAGAACAAGCAGCAGGGGGAGCAGAGGGAGAAGGACAAGCAGGCTGCATGCTGAGCATGGAGCCTGATGCGGGGTTCAATACCATGACCCCAAGATTATGGCCAGAGCCAAAATCAACAGTCAGACAGTTAACCAACTGAGCTACCCAGGTGCCCCTATTTAATGTCTTTTTAAACTTTTTAAAACTGAGGTGTAATTGACATGCAATATTATGTTCCTTTCAGGTGTACAACATAGTGATTCAATATTTGTACATATTGCAAAATGATAACCACAGTGAGTTTAGTTAACTTCTGTTGTGATATGTTGCTAAAGAATTTATTTTTCTTGGAGTAAGAACTTTTTAAGATTTACTCTTAGCAACTTTGAAATATGCAATAAGTATTATTATCTATAGTTACCATGTTATACATTATAACCCCATAACTTAATTATTTTATAACTGGAAAATTGTACCTTTTGCTCCTTTTACCTATTTCATCCATCTCTGACCCACCACCTTGGCAACCAGACCACTAATCTATTTCTGTATTTATGAGCTTTTTTTTTTTTCTTTCTTTCTTTCTTTTAGATTCCACATATAAGTGAGGTCATATGGTATTTGTCTTTTTCTGAATTATTTCACTTAGCATATTACTGTCAAGGTCCATCCATGTTGTTGTACATGGAAAGACTCCACTCATTTTTATGGATGAATAATATTACCTTGTATAAATATATCACATTTTCTTTATCCATCATTTGTCAATGGACCCTTAAGTCGTTTACATATCTTGGCTATTGTAAATAATGCTGCAGTGAACATGGGGATGCTTTATATTTTTGAATTAATGTGTTGGTTTTTTTTTTTATAAATGCACCTGGGTGGCTCAGTAGGTTGGGCCTCTGCCTTCGGCTCCGGTTGTGATCTCAGGGTACTGGGATCGAGCCCGGAATTTGGCTCTCTGCTTGGCAGGGAGCCTTCTTCCCCCCTATCTCTCTGCCTGCATCTCTGCCTACTTGTGCTCTCTCTCTCTCTCTCTCTCTGTCAAATAAATAAATAAAATCTTGGGTGGTTCAGTGGGTTAAGCCGCTGCCTTCGGCTCGGGTCATGATCTCAGGGTCCTGAGATCGAGTCCCGCATCGGGCTCTCTGCTCAGCAGGGGGCCTGCTTCTCTCTCTCTCTCTCTGCCTGCCCTCTGCCTACTTGTGATCTCTCTCCGTCAAATGAATAAATTTAAAAAAAAAATTATTTAAAAAAAATTATAAATGCCCAGAAATGGACTTGTCATGTGGTAATCCTATTTTTAATTTTTTGAGGAACCTCTATATGTTTTCCATAGTGGCTGTACCAATTTACATTCCCACCAAGAGTGCACAGTGGTTCCCTTTTTCCCATATCTTTGCCAACACTTTTTAAATATCCTTATAAAAAAGAGGGATCTTGTATTCCAAGTGTCCTCTTGTCAAGGAGGTCACAGTATGGCTAGAGCAGCAATTAGCTTGACTGAAGTCATGAGCAACCATGGAGTTCCAGTTAGGTTGGTGCCAAGTTCTTGTTGAATGTTAATGTTACTCATTAGCAAACATGCAAGTCAGTAAACAAAGCGGGCATACTGGAGTGAAGGTTGTCAGGTAGTCACTTTTTGAGTAGGGGCTTTAGGGTAAATTTCCTAAAAGAAACACAATTTGCTCTAGTAACCAGATACTTCTTTCATCTGTTACGGTATGAATGCACAATTCACAGTTAAAAATTTTGTCCAGGGCATAAGGCATCCTTTGTTTTCATATGATTCAAATTCAATAAGAAATGATTAACAAAAAATTGAATATGTTTTGGTAATGTTTGGGCTACTTTCTCTTTAAGGCAGAATAGAAAGGAGAGAGATACCTCCTCATATTCTACTGTTAGGAAAAATTATTTTACTAGTATATGCAATTGTAATGAAACACATGTATATTTCAAGAGTTTATTTTTTAACTTCACAGTATTTTTAGCATCGAGACACATCATCACTTTGTCAAGAATTGTCGTATAAGAGTAGGTTATTATAAAACATTTTATCCACACTTTGTCTTTCATTTCCTTATAATAGATATATGTATTTTTTAAAAAACTAGCAAAATTAGAAACAAATTTCCAGGTGTGCCTGGCTGACTCAGTCATAGAACATGAGACTATTGATCTGGGGATTGTAAGTTCGAGCCCCATGTTGGATGGAAAGATTACTTTAAAAAAGAAATGAAATATTTAAAAAAGCAAAGCAAAACAACAAAGTTCCGGTCCTTATAGCTATCTCTTTTTCATGGTGGAACTCAGTTCAGTGTTTCTTTTTACTCATTTAATACTCGTAATGTATATCCTGTTTAAAAAGGAGTAGTCGTGGGGCAACTGGGTGGCTCAATCACTGGGTGTCTGCCTTCAGCTCAGGTCATGGTCCTGGGGTCCTAATGTGCTCCCTGCTCAGTGGGGAGCTGCTTCTCCCTCTCCCACTCTCCATGCTTGTGTTCCCTCTCTTGCTGTGTCTCTGTCAAATAAATAAATAAAATCTTAAACAAAAATAAAATAATAAAAAGAAAAAGAAATAGTCACATCTATGTTGTTTTATATATTAATACACATTAGCTTTAGCATGCTGTGTTTAACTCAGACTTACATTATAACCTGATACCTGTGATATAACCTGATTATAATCCTGTAATATGAAAAAGATATAGTCTCATGTCTGTGCACTTCAGCTGTTTTAAATAAATTGTTCCACAGTCATAAGCAGTAAGACGTCCATGAGTGTCTGATATACACTCTGAGTCCCTTGCAGAAAACGTGTTTGAATGGTCCCAATAATTTAAGGTCATTCAAAAGAGCACATTTCTTAGTTTCCACCAGCTATGGCATTTTCTCATATTATTTTTTAAGATCTTGAAAGTTTTGAGGATTACTCGTTAGATATTTTGTAGAACATTCCCCAATTTGAGCACATCTGACGTTTTCTCATGATTACACTGAGACTCTGTATCTTAGGGAAGAATACCACACAGATGAAATGCTCTTCTCACTGCATGCTACCAAAGGTACATGATGCCAATATGCACAATGTAAACTTAATCTTATTACTTGTTTGAGATTGTATCTACCAGCTTTCTCCACTGTGAAGTCACAGTTTTCTTTTCTTATATATTATTTTCCTATGTTTCCAACTGAGTCATTAAATCCGGCCCATATGAAAAAGTAGGAGAATTGAACTCAATTCTCTGGAGGGAGGAATATCAAAATTTTGTATATGTGTTAAAATGACCATAACAATATGTATGGGGAGGGTATTTTGATACTATGCAGCTATCCTGTTTTACCTTAAAATTTTGCCATCTGTCAGTGAATCTTGTTTGCTTGTTTGTTATCACTGTTGTGTTCTAATGGTGATTTTCTATTTCTCACACTTCTAAATTTAATCTTTGGAATTCTTCTGTAAGGAAGGTTTATTCTGCAGTGGTAGAAAACTTTATCATCTTCCCTAGGTTCTTTGACTACTCTAATAATTAAATTGACATAAGACAGATTTACAAAAGAAAAACAAATTTAATTTCATATAGTATAAAAGCACCAAAGACATGAGAGGCTCCTGGATAGTCAGGCTAACTGAAGTTTATGTATTATCCTGAGCTAAGGAGAAGGGGGTAGGGGTGTGGGCCTTCAAAGGCCAGGAAGACAATTCATAGGAAAATGAGAAATGCAAATGTGTGGTAAACAAAGGTTTGTCTTGCCCGGTAGGTAAGTCTTCCTGATATTAAAAGTCATCTCTGGGGACACCTGGGTGGCTCAGTTGGTTGAGCAGCTGCCTTCGGCTCAGGTCATGATCCCAGCGTCCTGGGATTGAGTCCCACATCGGGATCCTTGCTCGGCGGGGAGCCTGCTTCTCCCTCTGCCTCTGCCTGCCACTCTGCCTGTGCTCACTCTCTCTCTCTCTAACAAATAAATAAAAAAAAATAAAAATTAAAAAAAAAATTTTAAAAGTCATCTCTGGGGGTAATAGCTCTTCCTATTCTCTTGGGCAGTTAAAGGAGAGGTTAAAAACAACAACAACAACAACAAAAACAACTTTCCTGAGTCTGTTGGGTCCTAGTTGCCTTTGTTTCAAAGCAATCCATGTGCCAGTGTGGCATATTTTGGGGTGATGTACTCTTCTCCCCCTTAGTCCTTTCTCTCTCATTTGTTTATTAATTGTAGGAGCTGGAAAACTTTTTTTGATAAGGGCCAGATAGTAAATATTTTAGGCCCTGAAGGCTGAATTTTGTAGGAAGAATTAAATAATATCTAATTACTAACTTACTTGGAGACCTTATTCCAAACTTTGTAACCTTTTGTGATTCTGGTTTCTGTTAGTCTACTATTAATTATGTATCTGCAGAAGAGTATTTCATAATAAGATCTTTGAAAAAAACTGAGACATTTAGGGGCACCTGGGTGGCTCAGTGGGCTAATAAGCCTCTGCCTTGGGCTCAGGTCATGATCTCAGGGTCCTGAGATGGCATAGGGCTCTCTGCTCAGTGGGGAGCCTGCTTCCCCCTATCTCTGCCTGCCTCTGCCTACTTGTGATCTGTCTGTCAAATAAATAAAATCTTTAAAAAAAACTGAGACATTTAGACATTATTTTAATAAATGGAAGGTAAAATCTACTCTTGGGTGAACTTGTTGGTATTTAAACATTTGACAATTGGGCGATATCTTTTCTTACTGGAAACACAATCTTAAAACTTAGGCCAACTTCAGAGGTCGGTTCTTATATTTAATAGATTCTAAAACCGAGGCTTGGAGGACTTAAGTAAATTGTGTGAGGTCATGTATAGGGCTGGGACCAGAATGCAGACTCTAATACTAGTGAGTTGTTTCTCCCATTATCCTTTGTTGCCAAATACAAGAAGAAATGAATATGTCACATAAAAAAAAAAAATGTAGGGTTAAACTATTCTTTAAAAAGTTTTGCAACTAAAATGATTTAAAACTGACCATTAAATATAATATTGGAAAAAGAAAATCCTTGTCTATTTGGTCTTTACGACTGCTTGCTCACTGCTGTGAAAGGTGGCAAGCAATAAAATAAGTTCACAGAAATAAAACAAGTGCTCTGGCTACCATTTATTTAGGCAATTGTCAGAGAAGATGAATTAGCCAGTACAAATTCCCCAGAGGTGGCATGATGTGTAAGACTAATAAAACCATACATGATGATTCCTTTGGAGAAGGAAAGCATAACCTCAAAGAAGAATCAGAATTAACAAGAAATGAGACCAATCTTTCACAGCAGCATGAAGGTTAGAAAGATAAAGCTATAGTACTCTAAAAGCCATGAAATTACTTCTAAAGGCAATAATCGATTTAGTGGGAAACATTAGAAAACTACAAGTCAAAAAACAACATCAACAAGAATGGTAAGCCCTGGAGGTCACAGACATCGGAAAAAGTGTCTGGTAAATCTTGTTTCCCTACCCCTGCTCTTCAGCTAAGATTGATTCTGTGCTGAATCCTGAACCTGAAACAACTCTGCTTTCTGAGGAGAAACCTTTTTACTTACTATGAGTTACTTTTCCTTCACTTGCTCCTTGCAGAAAAGGAAGGAAGAAAGGATGGGGTGGGGGTGGGGCGGGAAGAGGGGAGGGAAGGAGAAATAAAGCAAGGGGGAAAAAAAGAAGAAAGTACATCTACCACTCTCCAGTTCCTTTTGTGATTATTTTCTTTACTAGGCTGGTTGATCAAAAAGCCTTCAGTGGAATGGATTAATGGCCCATTCTTGCTTGTCACAAGAATACAGTTGTGTAAGTCATCATAGGTAATGATTTTCTTGATCATTTCAAGTCTTTTCTGAATAACAGGCATTGCTCTGTTACATTTGTCAATTGGAAATTTTCCATTTATAATTAGTTATTTAGCTGGCACTTTATTGTGTCCTGTGGAGACGGAGGTGGAAGAAAGTCTCAGGGTTCGAGCAGAACAGTGATCTTTAGGTAAGTGGTTCTTTAATTCATTTGAGATCATCATTTCCTGTGTGAGGAACAACTCTGGACACTGGCTAGAGAAGTGTAGCCAAGTTAGAATGATAATTTTCTGTGATTTCTAAGTTTAAAAAAATAAGCACTTATTTTTCTTTGATAATTAACAATAATGTCAAACATTAAACAAGTTAAAGACATCAGAACAAAGTTAGATGATTAAAAATGAGAAAGTGTAAGCTTTTGTTTCTTTAATTTTATTTATACAATTTTATTTTTGTCAAATAATAGTTGTATCTTTTTTTGAAGGGTTGGTTGATTCTTCTGTACACTTCTCAATGCTTCTTACTCCCAAATCCCATTACCCAGAGACAAACACTTTAAGTCATTTCATTGCTTTTTTCTAGTGCTTTAGTCCATATTTCTAAATAAGTACATAGTGATATTTCCTGATTTTCAATTACAGATATCTATTGAATTCCTCCTTAGCTGAGGTTTTATTTTTTTCTCCTTGGCTCCTCCCCTCCCATCACACACATTTTTCCTGTTCCTATAGTTGTAATACACATACTCACAGTCACTGACTGGTTGAATCAATACCTAAATATCAATCTCAACAAAGCCTGTAGATTTTCTAGCCACATAAAATATAACTTTTGCTTATCTTCTAGGAAAGAAATTATGTTGGTTGCCTCTCATTGGTAGCTTCTGGTTTCTTCTATTGGTATCCTTGAAAAAAAATTTTTTTTCCAGTCCCTGAAATTGAATACACTCACAGAGTAGTGAGAAAAACAGGTTTTACTAAAGACCCATTAGAGGTGCTGGGAAGGAAGAATTTCCTCTAGTTTTCAAGGTCCTACCTGGACTTAGAATCAAATTGACATGAGACAGATTAGCAGGAGAAAATCAAATTTAATAGCATCTGTATGGGGAATTCACAAAGAAATGGAAATTCCAAAGACAGTCACGCAACATGATGTATATATGAGCTAAGAAGAAGGATAGAGCAAACAGGTGAAAGACCATTAGCAGGAAAGTAAAAGGAGATGTTTGAAAAACAAAGAAGATCTGTTACACAGATAAGTTTCTCAGGTACTAAGAGGCATCTCCCTGATAAAGCAGGCAGTTGTCAGGGAGGTCAACAGCTTTTTCTGAAAACTCTGGCTTTGGATTGCTTTTGAGTCACAATAATGTTTATTCCAAAGTGGCCCTTCTTGAGGTGGCATACCCTTGGCCCCTACAAAAGAGAAGGCTTTAAAGGGGCACAGGTCATATACTATATTAAACCATATAATATTTTTACCTCTCTAAAAATCTCCAGAGGAATCAATTCTCATGTCTTCTTTTTGCATTTGCCAGACAATGGAGATCTCTTTACTTTTTCCCCCCAGTAATTTATATAATTCTTTGTGCATAGATCTCCCTCTGATTCTCCCATTTTTGCTTTGCCTTGATCCTTTCTTACACTATATATTTTCAGACTTTGGGTTTCTCTGCCTTTGCATTCTTAGAAACAAAATATGATATCAGTGTTATGTGTCCAGATAGGCTGCGTTATTCCCTGGTAATGAATAGCCCCTGCATTTCAAGTGCTTGATATTTTAAGATCAAATTTCTTGTACATGGGACATATGCAGTGCAAGTTGGTAGGAGGTCTGTCTGCATCAGATGGATTTATGTTTCTATGATCATGGCAACAGCAAGAAAGGTGACACATGTTATCTCCACTCATATGTTATTAGAAAAAGCAAGTCAGGGGCGCCTGGGGAGCTCAGTGGGTTAAAGCCTCTGCCTTCGGCTCAGGTCATGATCCCAGGGTCCTGGATGGAGCCCCATGTCGGGCTCTCTGCTCGTCGGGGAGCCTGCTTCCCCCACCCCCACCCCCACCCACCCCCCCCCCGCCTGCCTCTCTGCCTACTTGTGATTTCTGTCTGTCAAGTAAATTTAAAAAATCTTAAAAAAAAAAAATTTTTTTTTTTTTTAAGATTTTATTTATTTGATGGAGATCACAAGTAGGCAGAGAGACAGGCAGAGAGAGAGAGAGAGGAGGAAGCAGGCTCCCCGCTGAGCAGAGAGCCCGATGCGGGGCTCGATCCCAGGACCCTGAGATCATGACCCGAGCCGAAGGCAGAGGCTTAACTCACTGAGCCACCCAGGCGCCCCCCCCCAAAAAAATTTTTTTTTAAAAAAGGAAAAGAGGGGCGCCTGGGTGGCTCAGTGGGTTAAAGCCTCTGCCTTCGGCTCAGGTCATGATCCTAGGGTCCTGGGATCGAGCCCCACATCTGGCTCTCTGCTCAGTGGGAAGCCTGCTTCTCTTCCTCTCTCTCTCTCTCTCTCTCTCTCTGCCTGCCTCTCTGACTACTTGTGATCTCTGTCTGTTAAAATGAATAAAAGAAAATCTTTAAAAAAAAAAAAAAGGAAAAGAAAAAGCAAGTCATATGTCCACACATAGTTTAGTTAGGGCCAAGGAAATGTAATACCCTACTGTGTGCCAGGAGGGACAGATGGAATATTTTTAAATAGTTCTGATGACAACCTTAAGCACTATAGTGAGCATAGAGACCCTGTGGAGGCTCTTACAAATAACATATATTTTAAAAGTTATCATGAAAATAACTTTATTTCCATTACATGTATTTTGAAAGCTTCTAAGAAAAGGTTCCAGGGTGCCTGGGTGGCTCAGCTGTTAAGCGTCTGCCTTTGGCGCAGGTTATGATCCTAGAGTCCTGGGATCAAGCCGCACATCTGGCTCCCTGCTTTGCAGGAAGCCTGCTTCTCCTTCTCCCACTCCCCCTGCTTGCATTCCCTCTCTTGCTGTATCTCTCTCTGTCAAATAAAAAACATCTTTTAAAAAATAAGGTAAAAGAAAAAGGTCCCAATTAACCTGACTTACTTCCGACTAAGTCACCCATTGGATCACATGTTAGTCTAATAGAGAAAGATATTGTTTCTCTTATTTTGAAATGTCTTCAGAAAACATCCTTTTATTAATTTACTTTTCAATTATTTAATTAATGAGTGAATTTAAAATATTATAAAACCTGGGGGTACCTGGGTGGCTCAGTCTTTTAAGCAGCTGACTTTGGATTTTTGGCTCAGGTCATGATCTCAGTCAGGGTCCCAGGATGGAGCCACAAGTCAGGCTCCAAGCTCCACAGGGACTATGCTTAAGGATTCTCTCTCTCCTTCTCCCTCTGCTCCTCTTCCTGCTCTCTCTTTCTAAAATAAATAAATAAATCTTTTAAAAAAATATAAAAGCTATTTAAACTCTACAAAAGGTGACACTCTAACTTCTGAGAACTGAATATAAATTTGAGGCAAAACCTTAAAACCATTAAACCTTAAAAGCAAAACTATTATACACATAGTTGGTTTGTCTCTATAAGGGAGGAAAAAATAATTTTCCCTTATCCTTGTAGGTTCTTGGCTGAGACATCATCTACTCTCCACCCCCTGTACTAACTGATAGATCAACAGGAGAAAAACAATTTTAATAGCATGTATACCTCTTGTATATATGGGAGACACTCAGGAAAACTAAGTAACTTTCTAAAATGGCCCAAGTCGCTACCTTAAATAATATCTTCAGCTAAAAACAAACAAACAAAAAAAAGTGGGGGGTGTTGGGAGGAAAGCAGAGTCAGTTATGGGAGGTTACCAGGCAAAGAACAATTAACAAGCATTGTGTTATGCAGATTTGGTTGTTGTCTTCTCCACTGATAAGAGTTTCTAGGGATTTAGAGTCTTCTTTCTCTTCCTGGTACAGAGAGGTAGAAACCCTAACACTGGAGACTTCCCTTATAAAGGTAAATGTCTCTTAGAAAAGGGTAACTTCTAGGCTTACAGAGCTTTTCCTTTGCGGTTTAAAAAAAAATAATTAGCTTCGAATAATCCTTATGCCAAAGAGACATATTTTGGGGTAGCCAGCTCTGCTCTCCATTACTATATCACCTGTAAGTTTTAATTATTAAAAATCTAAAATAGTACTTATTTAATATTGAAAACATTGAAAATACTGAAGGTAAATTTGCCTCAGTAAAATTCTAGTCCGAAACTGAATATCAACCAGTATCATATGTTAACTTTAGGGCCATGAAAAAGAATATTAGCATAATGATAATGTAGGTCTTTACTCACAGCATAATATATTTCTAATTCAAGTAACTATCATTTCAGGTCCAGTAAGCAAATAGAGACTCCCCATTCATTTCATGCAAGCCTCTGAGCTGCCTGCGGAAACAAATGTCTCTCATTGCTGGACTAGGTTGGGTTTAAACTGGTGACTTGCTGGTGAAAGGTTGTGGATTCTGTTATCAATCATCTAAGCTACCCATTCCTCAAGCAGAAAAGCACTGTATCAGACAAGAGAGGGGAGAATTTGACTAAATTCATTAACACATTATACTACTCTGTTGGCAAATAATCTTGAATAAAATAACCTACAAAAAGCAGCTTCCTTTTTTTATTGTAACATGGAACATATGTGAAGAAAATGTGCCAATTACAATGTCCTGCAAATTGCTATAAATTGTTAGTGAGAAAAATCATTTGTAATTCCTAGGTATTTCTTCTTGTCTGTGACTGTCAAACAGTGACAGTATGATGGATAGTGTCACCACAAGCATATCTCCCATGGACACAGTCTCTGGCCTCTGTCGGATAACATTACAAACCTGACTTTTATACTCACTATTAACATACTTGGAGAACAAGCTATTTACTTTTCTGCTGCACTGTTTTCTATTTATTTGCATTAAATATACATTGGTAGTGGGGCACCTGGGTGGCACAGTGGGTTAAATATACATTGGAGAGTAAAAAATGATGTTGAGATGTAGCTTGGTCAGTAAAAAATGGTTGTTGAGATAGAGCTGAGAGAGAAATCAAGAGCTATAGTTGGGATACTCATGACTTCATGAGGATAATTCACTTAAATAATTTCTTAAAATAGAATACAAAAAGATGAAGACAGAATATAGTTTTGTGATTAGTTAGCATTAAAGTTCCAATAAAAGTTTGAAATGTACTCTTGTGCTTTTCCATGACATATTTTCAACTTCTTAAAACACTGTGACAGAATATTTTTTTCCTGGAAGGATTCCAAAGTGATTTCAACAGCAATTTTATGCCAAATTGGTCAACTACTTACTTTTTACCATGTAGTGTTCCAGAATATGGAAATGAACAAAACCAAGCATTATTAGCATTATGTAACTTATATTTTACTGAGAAGACAGAACATAAATGGATAAACAGATGATAATGATGTAGGCAGGCCTGGTCTGAGGACCCAAAGGGGGTGTTCCACAGGACCAGCTAAGAGGATCCTTGGCTTCGTGAATGATAGAAATCAAATGCAAGCTGAGAAGAAGTGAGAGCAGATTTTATGAAGGTATCTAGTGTAGATGCAGACTGAGCATCTGGGAGACTTAGAAAGGAAAGGAGAGAGAGTTGTATCTCTTCTTGGGGGTCTACAGTTTTCAGTGAGGATTCTGGTTTGGTGTACATGTCCTCTCATGCATGTAGGAACTGGTCAGAACAAAAACAAGAGTCCACATGTCCTCTGTAAAGTCACTTATTTCTTACAGCCACAGGGTGTTGGTGTTGAGATATCTAGTGCAGTGGTCTGGAATACATACAGCATGGCTTTGCTTGGTCATTCCTTAGATGTTATCTATCATGCTGGAAGTCTCCAAAGAAATTACTAACTCCTTGATCCTTACAAGGAGGACATACGTTATTTCTACCGTGAGACACATGTAAGGCAGGGGTACTGGTCCTAGCAAGAATATAGGCAGCAAAAAAGCCGTCCTTCTTGGGGTCCCTTCAGTTTCCTTATCGCGATAATAATGATAGTTTTTTTAATTTTTAAAGATTTTTATTTATTTATTTGACAGAGATCACAAGTAGGCAGAGAGGCAGGCAGAGAGAGGAAGGGAAGCAGGCTTCCTGCTGAGCAGAGAGCCCAATGTGGGGCTCAATCCCAGGACCCTGGGATCATGACCTGAGCCGAAGGCAGAGGCTTTAACCCACTGAGCCACCCAGGCACCCCAATAATGATAGTTTTAATAAGCACTATAAAAACTAAAACATAAGGCAAGTGAAATAGGAGTCATGCAGCTTTTCTCTCTTAGATGAGTCATTCATAAAAGGCCTGTATGAAGACATAACATGTGAGTAGAAGTTTGGGAAAGAAGTAATCCCAGTTGTGAGAGTATTTAAGGGAAAATTATTTAAGGCAGACCAAATTGAAGAACTATAGTAGAGAATTTGCTTGGAGTGTTCAATAACTGGCAAGAAGATCAGTATGGTTGCAGAAAAATTAATAAGGGAGGAAGAGTAAGATATGATTTTTAAAAAGTTAGTCATGGGCCAAATCATTGGGCCTCAAGTTATATAAAAGATTGGGATTTTGTTCCAAGTCTCATGGGAATGTTTGGAGGACTTGAGAGCAGGGAATTGAGGAGTGATTTACTCATTAATGGATGTTGTATGGAAATAGACTCTAGAGGGTCAAGAATTGAAGAAAAGAAGCTATTGCAGTAGTCCAGGCAAATTATTAGAACCAAGTGATTATAAAAAGTGTAACTTTTGGGGTGCCTGGATGGCTCAGTGGGTTAAAGCCTCTGCCTTCAGCTCAGGTCATGATCCCAGCGTCCTGGGATCGAGCCCTGCATCAGGCTCTCTGCTCCTCGGAGAGCCCGCTTCCTGCTCTCTCTTTCTCTCTGCCTGCCTCCCTGCCTACTTGTGATCTCTCTCTCTCTCTGTCAAATAAATAAATAAAATCTTTTAAAAAATAAAGTGTAACTTTTCTGGACATAGCTGATAGGATTTTTCAGTTTGAGAGGCACAAAGGCATCAAGAATAGTTCCAAAAGGGGCGCCTGGGTGGCTCAGTGGATTAAGCCTCTGCCTTTGGCTCAGGTCATGATCCCAGG
>ML104724.1:0-38931 GCA_003697995.1 Taxidea taxus jeffersonii | reverse complement strand
AAGAATATAAATTGAAAAAAAAAAAACAACCCACAAATATCCCAATAAAGTGAATCAAATGAAAAAAAAAAAGAATATTATGCAGTCACTAAAAAATGTAAAATGAATCTACAAGGGATTCTCACTGTGTATTGTTACATGAGAACACAGAAGTGCATAGAATATCCCATTTTTGAAAACCTACAATTGCACTAAAAGGTGCTGAGCACATCAGTGTGAACAATGTGGGCTAACTGGTTGGAACAGAAGAAATGAAGAAGGAAGAGAATAATGGAAAATAAGCAAAACAACTATTAAAAATAAGGCGGTCCATGATAAAAATCAAGAATTATATAAAATTATGCATATGTAAGTATATATTTGCATGAAAATGCAACGGAAGAATGGTTATAAAAATGTTGGAGGTGTGCTATCTCAGGGTAAAAATATTTCAGGGGATTTTACATTCTTCCTTGTACTTTTTTGCATTTTAGTAAGTAAATATAAGAATTATATAACCAAAATAATGATTTTCATTGAGGAAAAATTTTGAATAACTCACTACCACTGGCAGCATGAAAATGAGGTTTCTAAGTCTTCATAGACACAAGATGGCATATCCAGTAGAATTTTGAATCATTCACGACTAAAAGGGGTTTTCCCAATCTTTTTTTTTAAATGGAGACAGACCACAAAGTCCAAAATTAATGATCATCATAAACACTTTAAGCATCTTTAAGGCAGGTCTTAAATCTAATTTTTAACACACTCTCCCAAAGGCTCCAGGCACTCTGAGTGCTCAATCAATCCTCATTAATTGACAAGCACATTTCAAATCTCATGAATTATTACATCAAAGATGATATTATCTGACATACAAATGCTATAAAAAGTAAAATCTCATCTAAAAATGAATATGAGAGCTGAAGCTGCTCCAGTGAAAACAGTTTAACTATGAAATTTAATCTGCCACAAAAGAAGTAATAAAAGTAACACATAACACATTTTGCTCATCTTCCCCCTGGTCATATTAAATGTATCTAGTTTTGCTACCTTCATTCCTGTAGTCTCAGCCCTGAAGGTCATCTACACAGCCCCCAACGACCGTCCACTCAATATCATTAACTTCTACTTTTTATGGCAGATACAAGATTCATGACATTAGCTACCCATCCTCGTGAACAATATCCAGTCTTTGAAACTCTAAAGATTAAAACTCTGCTTGTTAAAATTCTGATGATAGCATGAAATTGTTTTGCAGAGAGATGCTCTCTTTTTATTCTCCTAGGCCTGCTTCCCCTGCAGAGTAGCAGAAATGATGTCGAAGCTGTGCAGAGAGATGCTTGGTGAACAGCCATGGAATAGCATTTCCAGGGAAACGGGCACACATGAGGTGTGTGGGGGGCAGTGGCTGCTTCTCTAGATCCCTAATGCCAGGTACCCCCCACCTGGCTGTAGGTAATAGCCCACCTGTTCCCTGTTACAGCCACCTGGCAGGTAACTGGTATGAGGGAACATGAAAACCCATTTTACACATACAACCTTTTCAAGTAAAATACTTACTTGGACTAGTAAGTGGCCTGAGTTAGGCAAGCAGGTGCCACATTTCTTGGTGTTGTCATTTATCTGCTTGATCAAATTCATCAATATTTCCACAGCATCTTTGCTGATCATTTCATTGAGAAATCGTGGATTTCCAGAAATGAACTTGATAGTCCCCATACAGTATAGGAAAGCTTCTGTGTTAGTCTGTAACTCCTCACTTCTCAGGACCTCCAATAATGATTCTGCCAAAAAGATGAATTATTACAAATGTGTAATAACTGGAGAGAGATTATTTTAAAACACTTGTGTGTGATGTTAAACACAATTTGTTAAATGTTGGTCAATATTATATTCAAATGCTTGTTAAGTGTTATTCTTGTGGGATGAAGAAGTAAGCTTATTTGCAGTAGAGACAAATCTCTGTAATCATAATGACAGCAAAAGGATGGGAGTATTAATATACAAATAAGAACCTGTTCTTTTAATCAAAATGCCATTTCTTGCCTCGTACTAATATTTACCAACCTTTATTTTTAGTTACAAAAAAGTTGAGTTATTATAGAATAACTGATAGTTGAGACAACTTAAGAGTGAAATTTCTTTCTTTTTCCTTTTTCCTTTTAAAAGATTTTATTTATTTATTTGAGAGAGGGAGCAAGCAAGAGCAAGAACAAGCAGGGTGAAAGGCAGTGGGAGAAGCAGGTTCCCTGCTGAGCAGGAAGCCCAACATGGGACGCGATCCTGGGAACCTGGGATCATGACCCGAGCCGAAGACAGATGCTTAACCGACTGAGCTACCCAGGTGCCCAAGTTTCCAACAAGGTTTTGAGGACATACTGGTTGCTGTATGAATGGGAAATTAATCAAGACAAAGTCTTTTAAGAAATCTCAATCACCACAGAAAGGGATACTTTGAAGAACATCCACCTGGTTCCCAAGACAACTGAAGAACATCCATCTGAATAGCATACAACCACTAGATTTTAGGGGTAACCCAGGCAATTCTGATAAGGTTAATCATACCTCTTTCCCATTTAATTTTATTAATGTCAGTGTGATCATTTGTCAGAATCTTTCTCTGTCCCTGTCTGCTGGGGTCAAAAAAAGAGATCATTCATCCTAGGTCACAATAAAAAGAAGAAAAAAAAAGAACTCAGGGCATTTCCCTTGTTGCTGCCTTGCCTTAGATCAGCAATGCAAATTCATAAAAGATTTCTATTGAGGTAGCTATTTAAGCATCTTAATTATTTAAGGGTGTACCACGATTTAAACAGTATTTGTTAGGAAGGCAGCATGTAATCAAATTTCTCTACATATCTGACATACATTTGAGACACTCTGATGTCAAATGTCTACAACAGCATCTTCCAGTTTGTCTTCCAAGTTTGAGTCATTCCTACTCCATCAAAAGCCCCAAAATTTCAATTATGCCAAATACCATTATATGTATTTTGTCTGATAATCAATCTGAGACCAGGAAATGGATTTTTAAGTAGGGAACACTTGCTAAAGTCACATAATGTTACTACAGGCATTTAAAACAAAGAGCCAGGGGCACCTGGGTGGCTCAGTGAGTTAAAGCCTCTGCCTTCCGCTCAGGTCACGATCTCAGGGTCCTGGGATTGAGCCCCGCATCGGGCTCTCTGCTCATCAGGGAGCCTGCTTCCCCTGATCTCTCTGCCTGCCTCTCTGCCTACTTGTGATCTCTGTCAAATAAACAAATAAAATCTTTAAAAAAAATAAAAAGTAAAACAAACAGCCAACAATCCTTCTTGGCTCCAAAGGATACACATTAAACAGAATGTGGAAAACACAGAGAAAGAGCAAAACTAGGCATCACATAACTTCTGGATATTAGGAGAAAATTAATATTCTAGCCACCATTAATGACAACTTCACTCCCCAAACTTCTCACTCATACTCAAGGGCCACATTCGCTGAATGATACTCACCGAGAATGCTGTCATTCTCAATCAGAGAGTCATTCTTCTCAATCCTGCTAATTTTAAATATAAGTTTGCAGACATTAAGAAGATTCTTTCTACTCACTTTAAGCTGCAGAGAAAGAAAACACGTTTTTATTGCAGAGGGAAATAAAGACGTGCCATCATTTTTTATCACAAATATCTATTTTAAAAGTGCTCCAGGGTATTCTTAAAACATAAAGAAGGGGCACCTGGGTGGCTCAGCGGGTTAAAGCCTCTGCCTTTGGCTCGGGTCATGATCCCGGGGTCTTGGGATTGAGCCCCTCATTGGGCTCTCTGCTTCCTCCTCTCTCCCTGCCTGCCTCTCTACCTACTTGTGATCCCTGTCTGTCAAATAAATAAATAAAATCTTAAAAAAAAAATACCATAAAGAACAAATCTAAGGTTAGGCTCAGCATTTGCCAACTATAGTATTTCATTAAATCACGGTAAATACAGTATAAATGATCTTTGGGGGTATGCACACTTTACTGATAAGCATTTATTTCTTACTTCATAAAGTCTTATCTTTATACATGAGATTATTAGTTACTTTCTAAAGAGTATATGAGGATAAAAGGGGGGAGGATGTTGACAAGTTTAATTAAGGGGAGTAATTGCTCTAACACACAAGAGTAAAGAAAGACGAATACCAAAATTTTAGATTAGACTAACTCAGAAAAGAACCTAGTAGGGCTGAAGGAAAGAAAAGAAAGGGGGGAGGTATGATTCTCTTTATTATTTGTATAAAAAGAACCCAAAAAAGTAATAATTTTTTATTAGGTAATGCATATATATTTATTTTTCAGACTATATCTGGAATGCTTTGAGATAATGGCAAAAAGTGTTCAAAATTTTAAATTACCTTCTAAATCAGACAAAAATAGTCAAGTACATTAAACACAGGGACAATAAGAAAGCATATTTTAAAAAAAAGACACAGTAGAGGGGGACTAACTAACTACATCAAAGAGTCTCAATTCACTGTATTATTTACCTAAAGTAGTAAAAATTAAAAATATCCTCAGTGTCCATTATTAGGGAATAATTTAATAAATTGTGGAACAATACCATTTGTACCAAGCAGTCCCAGAAAGTGTAACTATGAATACCATGTTTAAAAAAAAGACATTTATAACTTGTTGTAAGATGGAAATATTATATGCCCTCATGGAAAGAATGTAAAGTATGTTTATAGGAATGAGGTCATCCGAACAAATAAGTATATCTTAAGGGTCATTATTTTATCATTAAAAAGCATCTTCAAAATTATCTTCAATATTGTTTATTAATGGCTTTCCAGTTAGTTAAAAAAAAAAAAGAATGGAATTTGTCAGACACGTTTTTAAAGATTCATTGTGTGTTTGATCCACAAATATTACTGCGCTCCTGCTGCAGACCAGGCACAGGGCTATTTGATGTAGGAGATGTGGTGCCAAGAGGCAGAAGGAGGGAAGCTTTACCCACATAGCAGTGTCCATCTGCCTCCCTCCTTTGGGCCCTGGACAGGTTATCTCAGAGCAACCTTGCAAACTAGGAGCTCTTTCTGTTTTGCACCCGGGGAGTCTCTGTAAGTATTAGAACTGCAGACTCTCAGGCCCCAGATAGCTCTGCTGGATCAGAATCTGCATTTTAGCAAGCTCCCTGGAGATCAGGGCCCGTGCAAGTCTGAGAATCTCTGTTGGAGAAGCATCGGAAACTGTTACATGTGGCAGGATGGCCACTCCTTCTGTACTCAGGAGGGAAAAGGAAATGGGAATTAGGAAAAAAAAAAAAAAAAGGAATGCTTAAGGGTTTCAAAAAATTATTTAAAACTCCAGGAGATAGGGGCACCTGGGTGGCTCATTCCTTAAGCGTCTACCTTCGCCTCAGGTCACGATTCCAGAGTCCTGGGATCCATCCCTGCACAGCATCGTTTCCCTGCTCAGTGGGGAGTCTCCTTCTCCCTCTCCCACCCCCCCTGCTTGTGTTCCCTCTCTTGCTGTGTCTCTGTCAAATAAATAAAATATTAAAAATAAAATAAAATAAAAAACCCAGAAGATAAGCTGACTAAAGAGAATAGAAATAAATTCTATATCAATGGAAATAGATGTTGTTCTTAATATTTGAGAATATACTTTAATCAGTTAACCATCTTCCGCTATACCGTAAGCCTGTGTATGTGTGTGCATGATATGTAGCGCATGTTCTGTACTTAAAATGTGTTGAAGAAATGAATGACTTACAACTAACCTCACCCTCCACCTGAGTCTTCTATTTTTAGTAAAAAGTGACAAAGGGAAAATGACAACAACTCGTGTCCGGGTTTTCATTAAAGATCAAACAAACAAAAGCCCCACGATTTCCAAGCCTGCTGTAAGGTCAGTTTACACACACCTTCTCTTTTGGTAACTGTAAAATTATGACTCTGAGACATGAAAATATAATAAGATACTAAAACATATGCAAGGAACACAGACAACCTTACATAGAAGAGCTCTTCCTTGCACCCAGACCATTCCCTGCCCTGTGCTTCACATTCTGCTTTCAGCGACGCACTGGCCCCGGCTCCCCAACCCCCACCCCTCCCCACCCCACCCCTACCCCTGCCATTTCTCTGCATTTTCACAGCCTCTCCTGCTACATACAGCGCCAGGAGGGGAGGCAGGGAATTTTATTCACTTGTATTCCCAGCACCAAGAGTCCCTGGCACAGAGTATGTTCTTGTACTGGGGTAGTTTACTTCTTACATTAAAAATAGCAGTCTTTTCTATTTCAAGCAAATTTGGAAAATTAAAGAGAAGTTTAAGAACACTTACACTACTACTACTACTACTACTACTACATATAATCACTTTTGATAGACTGGTGGGGTTTCTTTTCTGTTTTCTTTTTACCCCCTACCTAGGGTACTAGATTTTTCCCCCCTCCTGAATATATAGTTGCATTCATTGCATATATGTTTGTACTAAAAAAATTCTTAATACAGACTGATACATTTTTGTAAGATCCTTTGACACAAAGGTTAAAATTATACGGCTTTCTGGCAAAACCCCAACTAACTTAACCAAAAAAATGCAAGAAAGAAGAACTGACATTATACTCCCTGAATGTTTTTAACAATAAATAGTTTTTTTAAAGATTTAATCTATTTATTTGACAGAGACACAGAGAAAGAGAGCACAAGCAGGGGGAGCTGCAGAGGGAGAGGGAGAAGCAGACTCCCCACTGAGCAGAGAGCCCGATGCAGGGCTCCATCCCAGGATTCTGGGATCATGACCTGAGCCAAAGGCAGACGCTGAACTGACTGGGCCACCCAGGCACCCCAAACTATAAATAATTTTAAATGTCTGAATTTTAATACTAAACTGGTAGGTAAAATATTGGCAGAAACTAAAGAATATATTAAAAACATTTTAGTTCCATGGGGCTGCCTGGGTGGCTCAGTTGGTTAGGCAACTGCCTTTGGCTCAGGTAGTCATGATCCTGGAGTCCCGGGATCGAGTCCCACATCGGGCTCCCAGCTCCATGCGGAGTCTGCTTCTCCCTCTGACCTTCTCCCCTCTCGTTCTCTCTCTCAAATAAATAAATAAAATCTTTAAAAAAAAACCATCTTAGTTCCATATATATTTTTTGTTAGTTAGCTTTTTTTTTTTTTAACTTTTTATGATATGATCTTTCTAAAACTTACAAAGAATTCCATCACCAAGGCCTATGCAAAACAATGTCTTGTTTGGAACATTAAGGGGAGATTCAGGTAGCAGGTGGGAAGTTGGGCTTGATGGCCTTGAAGATCCCTCCTGACCTGATTCTGTAGCTAATCAGAAGGGACAGCCTGCCCACGTCTGCACTCTGGAGTGTAGCCTGCTCAGAATCGCCCCTGATTCTGCAAGGCAGTCCTTGCCACACAGAGAGCTTTATCTAATCAAACTGAGTTCAGGATGCGATCACTGCCTGGGAGATCACTAGCCTTTTACCCTAAAATTGTTAAATCTTGTCATGTATCTAATTAATTTGAATGACACCTTTAATAACCAAAATAATATTTTCTCAGCAAAGCATTGATGAATTCATGACATTTTCTCCTCTGTCTCATTTATCTATTTTTTGGCTTGGTAGGGAGCAAAATGTCTGGGATCCAGATGAAAAACTAAAAACAATGGATCTCTCAGCAGCTAACAGCTTTGGTTTCCCCAGGGCAGCTATGCTGATAGAAACTTCCAGACTCACACAGGGGCTCTCCTGGGCCTAGGGGGCACCCCAAATCCAAGGCCAGAGAGGAAATGGGGCAAGCACGCAGATACATTTTCACCTTTACCCGTCACCTTTTTTATTCTTTTTCAAGTTTTATTTAAATTCCAGTTAGTTAACGTAAGTCTACCTACAGCTTTTAACTTCAATGATCTCTATGGCTTATGTTCTTTTTTTGTTTCATTAAAGCTGACCGATCAGTTACCCCCAGCGAGGGGATCAAAATACATCTCAAATCACCATTTCAAAGAAGTATTACTTTCTGAATCATATATCATATCACAGTGTTTTAAAAGTGGGTGAATAGTTTGTGATGACAGCTAAGTAAAGATGTAGCTTCTCCCAAAAAATTACATGGAGTATGTAGTCAGGACATTCTGCTTCATGAAAGACATCAAAATAAGGAACACAGGGCATTCTTACTGAGCTCTTAGTAAGTATGCCAACACTTACCTTCTCTGTGTACTTTCGGATTTTAAATTATATGAACTATGGTTGTTAACATAATAGCTTTTACTTTTATGAAACCAGGTAAACAAAGCTTCATTCATTTGTTTTAGCGGCTCTTTTAGAAGGTTCCCTAATAACTCTGTCTTATCTTATGTTTCCAACTGCTTATGGCTGTGACAACAAAGTGTTCCCCTCAAACAATGGTATCATTTTGTCCGAGACAGAGCTTATCCAGACTTTTATTTGGTGTCTGGCCTTTTCTTCTAATATGTCCCGGGAGCCTTCTGTCGCCACCTTCCCATGACCACAAGCAGCTGCTTCTCTGTTTCACACTGGTTCATAAAGCACCTGGCCAGTGTGCCCACGGCCCAGGGTATCCTCAGTTATTTATTAAATCATGGAGCAGAATCAAGGACCCGGCAGAAACCACAAGCTTGGGTTCCCTGATACTGATCTCCAGTCAACTTGAGAAACTATTTTGCATGTATTTGCCTATTGTCACCTTTTTTTTTTTTAAACCTAGCCACAGTCCAAATATTAAGAGTTTATTTGAACATTTTCCACGTCCTCAGCCTCAGACAGGGTTCCTAGTCAAATTCGGAGATGGCAATTTATTTCCCTGATTTTTTTTTCAAGACTCTAAATGAACACACTACATTTCTAATCTTCTCTGTAAGACTTACAAATAAAGCATTAGATAGAACTTTTATGGGCTACAGTCTACTAGACCAGAGGAAAGAAAAACTTACTGCTAGAATAATTTTTGCAAGTTTAAGGCTGAGCAAGTCTGAACCAATATCAACTAGTTTATACAGGGTCTTCAGGAGAACACTTCTTCTCTTAAATTTATTTCCAAGCATGTTTCCTTCCTCTAAAGCGTGATGAAGTTGTGTGCAAGCAGCACAAATCGTTTCAATGTTTTCTTCTGTCAGAGCAAAGAGAGTAAAGCGGCACTTACTAATTAAGGTCAAGTCTGCAAGTGTGTCAAACACAGTGTAAGTAAAACCCCATAATTATTTCCCCAAACATCTTCAAATTCCTGAACTATGTTTTTTCCCTTCTCTTGCAGTTTCCATCTACCTGGTTGGTTTTTTTTTTTCCGTCTACCTCCTACCATGTTGACTTATTTACTCATCAGTCGGCTTATCTAGAACACACAGTCTTTCAAAGAGTGTATTAAAGAATAGAACCCTACCGATCCCAGGTGGCCTGCTTTACTCCCCAAACGCCCTCCACCTCATGGTGCTCCCTTCAGTCTCAGGGAAACACACCACAGTGTCTCCACCTCCAGCCCTCTGGGGCATAGTTCCACTGGCCCAGAATGTTCTCCTCTCCTTCATTCCTACTGATTTGGGTCCATCAAGGCTCCTACATTCTGGCTCCTCCAGAAAAGATGTACCGTTCCACATTCCACAGTACATTACTTCGTACTGTGTTATTCCTTACGTATCTGTGCACGCCGTGTTGCGTGTCCAGTGCCTCACCCAGATGTCATGCTAAGTGAGGAGGAATCATGTCTTTGTATCTTTGTATCAACAGAACATGGTACAATGAGAATAGTGTACTGACAACCTATAACACATAACATAGTTTAATAAATACTTGTTTTCTAATGTGTCTGGTGATGAAAACAATGATCAATATTTTTCTGTGAGAATAATGCTCATTATCTGAGAAAAGAGGGCTCAAAGGGAACAAAAATCTCAACAAATGTCACCTCAGCCACTATTACTTGCAGGTGGTTATTACAAGAGAGGAGGATAAGAAGACTTTAGTTGGGAAATGGGAAAACCCTAGAACATTTTATTTTATGGTGAGAATTCTAAGGACAGCCGTCTTTGAATGTGGTAACCATCCCAGTAGGCATGTGAAGAAGAAAAGAAGCACACAAAGTGGAACCTGAGGGGAAATCTAAGAATCCAAGTCTGAGATATTCAGTTGAAAAATATTATCTGATAGATCCCATCACAAAACTTAAAATTAGGAAACCAATCTTAAATAAATACCATAATGTGCTCTTAAAAGCCCACATAGAGGAAGTGTGCGCCTGAAGAAGGAAATGACTCAGGCCATTTTTAGCTCTTTTCAACAATAACATCTAAGAAAAAATGTTAAACCTCAATAGCTTGGTAACCTTCAATGGCTTTCGGTTATGCACTTAAATAAATGAATTTTTGGGAAATGACTTAGACTAACTTTAAATAAAAGGAAAAACCTGAGCTCTATTGTAAGAACACTTTTGTTTTGTTGTTTTATTCTTCTGTTCCTGGCAGTTTCTTCACAAACCCCAAGTTCAGGCTGTGGGCCACTCTCTGGCCGTGGGGAGATCTCAAGGCATTTTTCTAACACTTCCCTCTGCAAATTCTTCAGCCTGGTGGGTTCAACAAGGAGTAGCTGCCTTAGTTTAAAAGAAACTAAAAAAGGAAGTTTCATGGGTCAAATTTAAAACTGTTGATCAAATTAACTCTTTATACCAGTTGGCTTGTTGTAAAGGCTATAGAGCCTTGAAAGACAGCTTGAACTTAAGAGCTTTCAAGATTCTCAGGGGGCTAAAGCTAGTGGGTAAAAGTTGGATAAGTCATAGAAAGCAATGTAGCCTCAAAGTAATGGCTCCCCGTAAGATACTTACTAATTTCAAAGAGGAAAATAGTAACTTTAGAGCAGAAAACCCTGGACACTACTTTCCCCAGGTGATCGAAATTCCCATCCCTAGTAAGAGACCAGGTGAGCATAATGAACCTACCGCTATGACACACTGAGATGGACACAGCACCACGCATGCCGTGTACCTGCCCCAAATGCCTCTTTCTGGTCTCAGTGTGAGAAAATACCAGGCCAAACTCCTTTGTGGGGGCAGTCTATAAAAGAACTGGCCTGTACTCCTCAACTATGTCAAGATCATGCAAAGAGGACAAATAATTTGAACTTATGATCTAGGATTTTCTTTTTCTATAAAAAGGAATTATTAGGATAACTAGCAAAACTCAATAAGGTTTGTATAGTATGGTATGGTATGGTCGTATCCAGATATGTGACAGAATGTCCTTGCGTCTCGAAATATATGTTAGAGTACTAGGGATATGGGACATCACTTGGCAACTTGTTCTTAAATGGTTCAAAAGAAGAAAAAAACAATGTCTATGTATGTGTATGTGTATGTGGTGTGTGTGTGTCTGTGTGTGTGTGTGCACGCACGCGCGCGTGTCTGGGGGGCTACAGAGAAAATGAGAGCAAGAGGGAGGAAGAGAGAGAGGGAATAATGAAGCAAATGTGGTAAAAGATTAATATTTGGGGAATCTGAGGGAAGGGCATAGAGGGTTTCTTTGTACTACCCTTGACACTTTCCTCTAAGTCTGAAATTATGTCAAAATAAAAAGGAAACCAAGAAAGAAAGACCCTCAAAAGCTCAAGTAAACCCAGCCCGGCCACCGTTCACTGTTCTTAAGTTGATGGGAGAGATGCCATATTTCAGGGCCAGCAATCCTGTGAGAATGGAGATTGATCCACATTCCAGATCCCAAACTCTGGTTCCCTTTCCTCTGCTGGTGTCCTCAGGCTCTCTTAAAGTCCTTCAGACTGAAGACTTCCTCTGGCCCAGGCCTTCGTGTTGCAGGCCTTCCTCCGCTAGCGTGTTCTCCTTTTGAAACTTTGCTCAGACTGACTGCTCTCCTCACTAGTTTTTGCACACGTCTGCTAAAATAAAGGGCCCAAAGTGAAGCTGAGGGTGGAAGTTAGGACCTCCAGAAGGAGAAAAGTCATCCATTGGGGTCTTGAGCTGTGGTAACCTTAGGAGAGTAGGACACATGCATTTGGATCTAGAAAACCATGGGCACACCTCCCAAGCATGCCGGTCCATGAGACTTAGTCAAAGTTTCAGGGACCTGAAATCTGTTTTAATCTTTCACTTTCATGTATTAACTACCACCCCAGAGAGTTCAAACCAACATTTTCTTGGGTGGACAGAAGGTGATAATTAATACGTATTCCATGGGGAGTTTTAGAAGCAGGCTCTCCTCCTGCATTTAAAGTGTAACTTTTACTCACCAAAAATTTGGTTTACCTGTATTTCATATGTACATTAGTGGGTGAATATAGAGATAACTTCATTTGTCTCTGAACATGTTTGCAGAAATGGTAGTCAAAGTGTACTAAAATTATGAGGGCAATGGGGGAACATAGAAATAACTACAGATATTCTCAATTTAAAACAAAAACTTTTTGTGTTACCCTTTTCTAATTGGTGCAAAATTGGTACGATTCTTGTATTCCAAAAGACTTCATCTACTTCTATTTCTGTCTCCTTTTCTTGTACGTCAGCTTTTGAGGCTGCAAAAGAAATCCAGATCAGGAGAAAGCAATGAACAAGGAGGTACACTGGCAGTACTACCTCAAGTCTTTGTTATTCATCACCAAAATTAATCAGCTCTGGAATTATATTATACCTGGCCCCCTACGCCCAACTAATTCTAATTAGAACCACTGTCTTTTAATCAAATCACCCCACATCAAAATCAGGTAAGGTCATGTAAAGAAATCAGAACGTTAAACTCTCATTAGGACACTACATGATGTCTTAAGCTTCGTAAATGTTGGAATTTTTGCCATAAGGCAAATGATTGTTTTTGGTTTCTTTTTAAGTAGGCTCTATGCCCAATGCGGGCCATGAACCCACAACTCCAAGATCAAGGGTCGCATGCTCCACTGATTGAGCCAGCCAGGTGCCCGCATAAGGCAAAGAGTTGGAGTTATTTTTTATTTATGCTTACTACTCAGTAACATGGAATAAATAGAAAATTATAGATATGTAAAGAATAAGGATTCTGAAAACATTCGATGAAAACTTTTCTAAAAGGAAGGCCTGCAGAGAGGCTTTCTTTCCTATAGGAAATGAAATGGACACATCATTTTAAGGCCATTGTCATCAGCGCCAAGTGAATTTGTGAATCTCAGTCCGAATTGCAGCTTCGGTACAGATGCCTTGGTCGGCCGGGGTCTGGCTTCTTACCCTTTCTGAGCTTCATCAGTGAAACAGAGATGAAAATCTTTGCCTGTGGGGCTCTGAGAATTAAAAGACATGATATAGGTAAAGCTCAGAGTCCAGTGTCTGGCTCCTCATAACACTCAATAAATGTGAATTTCATTGTCCTGATTAAAACACAACAGGCCACCACTGTCTAAAGTTCATTCGGCTGCACGATACCACTGAATCAGAGATTAGATGCTGCCCCGGAATGTCGTAGGTCCTAGAAGAGGAATGGTTGCCACTGGCTGGGTGCCATAAGAGGCCAAGTGCCTCTACTTAATTTTTATAGCATAATGAGGAGGTCCTCAAATTGTCTCCATTTTCCAGATGAAGAAAGTGGGGCTCAGGGGCATTAAGCTACCTGCCCAAGGTCATACAGAGCCATAGCCTTTGCTCTTGACCTCTAAGCTATTCCACCCCACAGCAAAATCAGTAAACTGAGAGGTGACATTGGAAGGCAATGTGAATCATATTAGAAAATGCAAATCATGATTACATTTCACACAGGGAATACCCCACTATCTAAAGCACAGACTGTGTAGCCAGAGAGCCACCGCCCCCCAGTGCGGACTCTCAGGAGCAATGCTAAAGACACATTCCTCAGTTTCCCTTCTCCTTGCCGCTGCCTCCCTCCCTCCCTCCCTCCCTCCCTCCCTTCCCACAAGGCCCTCTCATGGCGCCCAGTCTATACTGATACCAGCTCAGAGTGGACCTGGTACCAATCAATCAAATGCCCACCTTGGGTGCTTAAATCCCAAAAATGTACCACAAAGAGTTAGAAATGATAGGGATAATCAGGGTTTCATAGAAAGAGGGGAAGAGAGTGAGAGCAGTGAAAAGGCATATGGCCCACATATTTTTAGGTTATTTTAACTCGGGGTGGGGAGGAGGGAAAGACCAGCTGACTAGGAAGGCCCGTTAAGAGCATAGGTTCTAGAGTCACTGTGTGGGTTTGAATCCTAGCTCTGCTGGTTGACTGTGGGCAAGTTGCATCACTTTCCCTCTATAAAATGGGGTAACGATGGTCATCTCCAAGTACCAGGATTATGGGTTATTAATTTCTTTTATGTGCTCCCCATTTTCCAAAACCTCTCATGCATTTGTGCTACTCTTGAGAAGAAAAAACAAACAAACATGCAATACATATTAAACTTCCCAAGCACGTGGTGATGATGTCACCCAGGAGAAGCAAGAAAGCTATGCGATTTATCCATCCCCTCCGGTGCATGGGCCCCCCTCTAACCCTCCATGCTGGAAACACCACCCCCCTCAGCCCAGGGGGCAGTGAGTCCGGGTTTGCCTTTTCTCCAACCTCCCTGACACCAAAAGGGGTCCAGGCACACTGGGCGTGAGGAGCCCCTGGGCAGAAAAAGTAGATAGAGAGGGGTTGTCGACAAAGCTGTAATTCAGTAGCGTAGGTGTGCTGTCACACGGCTCAGGCATTGCCACTACATGAGTCTGAAAAACACTTCAGCTTTCCAACTCTTCCTAAGCTTCGGTTTTGGGATATCAGAACTGCAGATAATGGATGGGAAACCACCATCTCAGTCTTTTGGGTCCTTACTTTTATGAGTCTACCCTAACTTTGATAAATTATAGATAGGGACTCGAAAAGTAAACCTGAATATTCAAGCAGTATGAACCCTATGGCTAGTCATAGTCCCAGGTACTTGACCAAGTCCAGAACATGTGAATACAGTCAGCATATATCAAGGCAAGTGAAAAGCCAGAAGATAGTAAGTCAGATAAATAACTTAATCACCGCATATTTACAGCACACTTAAAATTTACTGGAAATACAGACTCCAAGTCCAATAAGTTCAAATCAGCCTTTTTACCTTCTAAGTAGTATGCTCTTTAATAGAACAGCTCTATGAGGAACAATGATTATCAATCTGTTTCTTAGGACAAACCAAATCAATAATGTGCTGACCCCGGGAAAAGTGGAATGACAGGGGTGAGCCAGAAATCACTGAGCGCTTATTTAACCTTGGCAAAGGAAAGGCCCTTGCAGGCCCTTCTGAATGGTTCTAAGATTGTTCCTTTTCAGAGCAGAAGTCAGCTAGACACTGTGGCGTAAAGGCTCCCTTTCAACCCTCCCCCAAGAACTGCATGGCAAGTGGCTGTGCCCAGCCATGACCTTTCCACGTCTCCACCCACTCAGGCACCCCCTCCAATGCTGCTTTCTGCAGAAATCCCGTTTTATATAACTAAACCACTCTCCACTCCAGCAACTGAAGCGTAGACTCCTGTGATTACTCTTGAAAATCTACAAAAACTAAATAAAGTTTGCCTCAGTCTTGGGCAACAACCTAATATTTTAGAAAGCACTTTCATCTAGGTTCACAGTTTGCTAAATATAAAAATTATGATTCAACAGGAAATTGGGTAAGTCAAGCAGAAATTTCAGCATGTTTTTGACGATTTTGCTGTCTCAGTGGTTATAGTTTCTAACCACAGCTTTGAGTTCTGGACACAAAAACTTGACACAATGTTTATTGGCTGATGTTTTTAGCAAGTGAATGTAAAAACCTTAGCAACAATGCTGATGCGGAAATCAGTCTAAGATTTTCCTGAGTGTTACAGAAATTCCTATTGGCCACAGAAGTCATTTTAGTGCTAAGAAATTAGTTTTGAAAGTAATAAAACATTTTTTGAATCTGATTTTAGTCTAGTTTTATAGAATGTCATGTGTGAAAAAAAAAAAAAGTATGAAAATGTAACAAGCACCTGTGTATCCACAAATAGTTTGGTCAAATACTAATGGTATTTTTATCCTCCCCTTTATTTCAAAGAAATAAACATTACAGATATAGTTGCCTCCCCCTATCCATTTCCCCTCCTCCCTCTCCCTCCAAGGATTACCACCATTCTAAATCAGGTGGTTATTTTTATCATGTTGGACTTTACATGTCACCACATAGATCTGTATCCATAAACAACATATGTCACTGTTTTTGCAATTTAACATTTTCACGTAATATTATGTTTGTACTGATTTCAGTCGATATTATAAGCGTGACTGCTATATTTCTCTGCATGAATACACTTTGCCTCATTTCTAGCCTGTAATTAATATTGTTATATATTTTTTTCTCAAACAGATTAAAGACCCCAAAGGCTGTCTTCACACAGTTAATATAGTTTCACTGAAGTGAGCAATGATCTTGAACTTCCAGTTAACCCAAGAATTACGTTAATGTCAATTTTTGCAACTTTCTGAATGCTTTTACAAAATAGTTTCTTTCACGCTCACTAAGACCATGATCTATAAATGTCTGAGGCCCCAGAGCTAGATAATGGTAAGAATTTTAGGACTGTTGTGAAAACAATAAACATTTCTAAAAATAAATATTGATGTGTGGCCAAGTTGGAAGAAGTTTGAAAACTGGAGTTTTCAAACAGTGAGCCAACATGAGACATCTTGGGTGCAAATATTTTTCTTACAAGTGGAGATGCTGAAGGTGAAATTCTGGGGACCTCTCAGCATACGCGCACCTCACCTGCTCTGGTTTCCAGTCGGCTCAGGTCTGAGCTGTTGAAACGAGATGAGGCTCTTGAATGCCTCTTCCCCTGGTCCCTAGGAGGACGAGGAATACAACAATGTTCAGCGTAAAAACCAAAGCATTTCTCTTTCTGTGAGTAGAATTGGCTATTCACAGATTGGGAAGAAAGCACAGAGGATTGCTTAGAAGATGGGGTTTCACACTCTACTGTCCTTTAATCAACGTCTAATTTCCAGCTTAGATTTATCTGTCAAAAAACAAGACAGAGGGGCACCTGGGTGGCTCAGTGGGCTAAGCGTCTGCCTTCGGCCTTGGGTCATGATCTCAGGGTCTTGGGATGGAGCCCGGCATCCGTCTCTGCTCAGCATGGAGCCTGCTTCTCCCTCTCTGCCTGCCTCTCTGCCTACTTGTGATTTCTGTCAAATAAATAAATAAAATCTTAAAAAAAAAAAGACAGAGCTACTTCATAGTATTAAGTACAATTACTAGAAACAACAACAAACAAATCCCAAATTTACTTTGCAAATCCAAAAAAAAAAAAGAAAGAAAGAAAGAAAGAAAAAGAAAAAAAGAAGAAAAACCCCAAACTGATGAGGGATATATACCACAAGAGGTCACTGTTACAATAAGAAAGAACTCGGGCCTGCCAGCCCCACAAAAGACTAGCATTTAAGAGCTGGAAGGGACCCTTTCTCTCTGTTTCCTTGCACACCAGGAAGTTGTTCCCAAATTGGTCTCGGATGTGCCCCAGGTCACAAACCAGGGTCAGATCTGGAGCCCCCATCTCACAATTTCCAACTCACGGCACTTTCTACTTCATCGCAGAGTGTCCTGTTTCCACTTTAAGAAATGCATTCAGTTAATAGTCTATGAAAAATGCTTTATTTTTCCAAATAATTTAAATGTGAAAAAATTGAAGGTAAATTCAAGCAGCCTCCAGGCGATAAATACTTTGTGTTCCAAATAAAAGAGTAGTTGTAGGCCGGTAGTAGGGTTATATTGCCAGGTTGGTTTGGATCTTTGTTTTGTTTTGTTTTTAAGATTTTATTTAATGTAGAGACGGTCCAGGAAGGACACAACTTTCCTTTAACTACAGCTGACACTTAAAAGTACTTACATTTAAATACCTATACACAATTCCAAAGTAAAAAACAGAGTGCAAGTTTCACAACAAATTTTTTTTTTTTGTCATCAAGTAAAAGATTTGCTACAACAAAATCGAAAGAAGGCATACACATGGGGCCAGGGTCACTCACAAACACCCACTCGCGTGGCCCCCACACTCGTGCCCGTGCAGTAGGAGCCTGGGGAAATGCTCAGTGCTGTGCCTTGGCCCTTGGCTTGTACTGCTGCCCAAGGATTAGCTTTTCCAAACACCATTTTTTCCCATAAACATGCCCCCTTTTTAAACACTTGATTTAACCCTTCTTATCATTTAGTAGAGAAAAGATCAAGCTAATCTTTCCCAAAATGTGTAATTATTTCATACTATGAAACAACTGCTTTATTTTTACACAATGTAAAAACATAGATCTGGTACCAAGAGGTCCCTGGCCAATCAAAGAAAGAGTAGGTGGATGGGATCTACTGCATCAACGCTCTCAGAGTTGAGACTCAAATGGAACAGATCTAATCTACCCTATGAGAAGGTAAAATACCAAGTTTGACAGGGTGTGAAACCAAGGAAGTTCTCGCACTTATCACTCCTAGATATAATAAGAAAGTCAGAACAATAGAGGCAAGGCCTTCTTTTCATTATTGTCCTAAATAACTATTGAAACCCAGCAAGCTAGTTTTCAACTCATGGCTTTCCAAAGTCACTGGTCCACTCTCTTGGAGTCATGGACATTGATGAGGTTGCCTCCCTGTATAACACATTTGTGTATCCCAATTATGGGTGGGGGTTAAAAAAAGAAAGAAAGAAAGAAAAAGGGTCCTTCTTAGTATATACCAAAGCTCAGCAGTGCTGGGTCCTACTGGTTCTCAAGAAGAGCACAGGATTGGGATCTATGAACACTCACTATGATCATCATTGTACAGTTGTTGAACTTGCAGGCTCTGAACCCAAACTACCAGGTCCTGGGCCAACATTTATCAGCTGTGTAGATTTGGGCAACTCACTTAAGCTTTTGGCCTTGGTCTTCTTATGTTGACATGAGGGCAATGCCTCTCCTTAGTACAGTGACTGGTACCTTTGAGGAAGTTCATAGTCAATATTGGTTTTCTCTTTTGTTCTGAATCAACAAGAACCTATCCAGGGCTGGATGCTATTGTGATAAAGAATGTATAAAGCATTGCCCTGAAGAAGTCTAAAATCTACTTCGAGGAGCTAAGCAACTTTTTAAAATGGAAAATTCCAAGGAAATCTCTAATCAAGAGCTAGATTGTGAAAGCCAGCAGGTTACAGGAACTAGAGGGATGCTGAGAAGGAAGTGATGAGTGAGAGGGAGAAATGGGCCATAGAGTAGGTCTTAAAAGAATAAAAGTGGAACCAGCAAGTGACAGCACTACCCTCAGGAGGGGAGGCTCATGAGTGAAGGCAAAGAGGAATCTGAGCAGCCTGAGACTCGGGGCAGGGGATAACTGCATGGGGCCAGCAAGGTAGGAATAGGAGATTTCTTCTGGGACACGTGGGAACTGCTGCCCACAACTTGGAGGAGGCGATGGCCCCGTCAGAATGGGCAATGAGGAGCTGTCATAGGTTCTAACACAGGAGGTAACGGACTCTGGAGATGTGACAAGAGCATTTAGGAGACTTGGAAGCACGTAACAAGAACTAATTCTTTGGGGGTGCCAATAGGACTGGAGATAAAGGAAAAATTGAAGAGATCTTGCAAATGAACAGATGACAGGACTAGTGGTTGATTTCAAGCAGAAGAAAGAGCAGAAGGTAGGCCTGGAGGAACAGGATAGCAGGGTTACCATCAACAGAAATGGGAAGGCAAGGGAGTAGAACAGTTTGAGGAGTGAAGCATGTGTGATGTCTGCCATACTGAGTTGCACATGAAGAATGAAGGATTGGCAAAGGAAATGTGGAAATCAGGGAAAGAGCACTGTTATAGATCCAAGTGGTACACAGGGACTGGAGTCATCAGCTTTGTGGCTGAAAAGACCAGAATCTCAGGCCCAAGCCTTGTCAGATGCTCATGTAAAGGATAGAAAAGGGGAAAAGAAGTCCAAAGGAAGAGGAGAAATAAAATACATTCTCATGGAGCCCAAGCATGCTGGGAAGGCAAGCATGATTAACAGGTCAAAGATGAACACTAAGGAAGAACTACCCTGTCTGACCAGAGTAAGCCCCACAAGGGTGTTTGCGAAGCAGGACAGCTGAAGTCCCACAACCAGAGTGAGGTGGGGAGAGAGGCATAAAGAAAAGAAAATCCCCTCTCTGCCAAAGAAGAGAACAGATGCACTCATAGTTAATGGAAATCTGTTCTCCTGTACTTCTACTCCCAAGAACCTTCTCAGTTCTCTGTACTAATTGAAGCTACATGAAACAAATATCCTTCTCAATAATTCTCCACATACTTAAAAATGTGGTGTTCACCACTTAACGTCCTCTCCTAGGGTTTAAATCCTATGGTTTCATTAGCTACTTTATCAGCTAATTATGATTGCATTTATTAGCTGTGTGACTTCATGTCTGTCTTTCACCTAAGCTTTGGTTTCCTCACTTATATCTGAGGGGCGATAAATTCTAATGACCCACTCTATACGGTTGTTGTGAGGATCAAATGATAGAATGTGGAATTGCTAGCAGGATTCCAGGTGCCTAGTAAGTACTCAGTAAGGGTTTATTATCATTGCCGGTGTCATCACTGATGTCACTGACAAACTTCTCCTGTCCCTTCTACTCCTCCTCCTAGGACATGGTTTCAGATCTCTTTGTCAGCCTGTTCAGTCACTCTGAGTGAGTGTCACTCTGTCTGGATCTCTTTTAAAGTCTGGAACCCAGCACTGAGCTAAAGGTATGGCCTGAGGGACAGTGAAGAGAGATTCTGAATAATGCAGCCTAAGACCACGTTGGTGGTTTTGGTGGTCACATCACAACATTAGTCAATTCTTTTTTCTCTCATACGCAGCTAAGGCAGATTTCTTCCATCCACAGTGGACTCACTAAATTCCAGTGTTTTATTTGGCAAAGGGTTCCTGTCTATCAGACATGTCTAGATCTGGATTTAGTCATCCAATATAATTCTTCTTCCCAGCTTCCTGTTCCAAATTGTCAGAGACCATAATTAATTTTTGTACAATAATTTTTGATGTCCAACAATAAAATAATTCCAGAAATTATTCTTTAAAGTTCTTGTGTGAACTTATTTTTAGAGGCAGAATAACACCATTTAATTAGTTAGGGTATCTTCATCTACAAATAACAAAAAAAAATTCTAACAGACTTAACCAGTAAATGAAATGTATTGGCTCATATAACCTAAAAGTTGAACACTAGGGTGGATTTAAGGTATAGTGTGATCAGGGCATTGGCTCCATCTTTCTGCAGTTCTCTCAGTTCTGCCCTTCCTTCAGTTCAGGTGGGATCACTGAAGACGGCAAGATGGCTATGGCATTCCCAGGTCCCTGATCTACTGCCAACATGTTTCAGACCAAAAGCAACTTCTTCTCTTCCCAATTACTTACAGGAGTCCTACATTTCACTGAATAACCAGAACCAAGCTCTCTAGCCAAGGCAATGCCATACGCAGACTGACTGAGTCACCAGTGCTCATCCACCACTCAGTCCTATATAATTCTGGACCACACATACACGGCAGAAATAAAATATATTTCTTTTAAAACATTCAAAAACTCAGATTTTGCTATTTAGACAGTTTTTCCAATTATTATGATTAAGTCAGAGGTCAGCAAACTTTTTCTTAAAAAGCCAGACAATGTATGTTTTATACTTCACAGGCTGCATGGCAAAATAGAGGCTACCACGTAGGTACTTCTGTAACCATTTAAATGTAATGACTTGGGGCACCTGGGTGGCTCAGTTGTTAAGTGTCTGCCTTCAGCTTGGGTCATGATCCCAGGGTCCTGGGATGGAGCCCCACATTGGGCTCCCTGCTCAGTAGGAGGCCTGCTTCTCCCTCTCCCACTCCCCCTGCTTGTGTTCCCTCTCTCATTGTGTCCCTCTCTGTCAAATAAATAAATAAAATCTTTAAAAAGAAATAAATGTAATGACTTAAAAATGTATAAACCGTTCTTGGCACAAGGGCTGTAAAATGAAACAAGGCAGGTAGCTGGCCAGATGTGGCTCACGGGCCAGCATTTTGACTCCTGCTTTAAAGCAGTAACTATAAAGACATTAAGAAGGATTTGGAATTAAGGGGGGGGGAGCAATAAATTTATTTCCAATTGGAAAAAAATTACATGTATGAAAATGGAAAAGGAAATCTTAAAGGTATATTTAAAATTTTAAAGCACATTTACATTTTAAATGGGTTCATTATCATAAGCATATGATAAAAAGAAAAATTTAGCAGATTTGAGCCAAACTTTCCCTTTCTCGAAGAAAAAGACACTTCATTTTTAGAATTAGACTCAAGTTGAATAGATTCAAGTCAGGAAGTAAATATTGAGAGCTTTGCAGCCGTACGGTCTCTACAGCAATTCAGCTCTGCTGGTAGTGCGCACACAGCCACAGACAACAGCTGAATGAACATGTCTGTGTTCCAATAAAACTTTATTTACAAAAACAGGTACTAGGCTGGATTTGGCCCATGGATTTTAGGCTGCTTACCCTTGCTGCATCATTTCTTAGGATTCTTTGCCTGCAATTTGAGAAGGCCACCACCAGGGAGTGGTGCTGGGCTGGTGGGAAGGGGAGGTCCCTTCATCATGTCTTTGTGGCCTGAAGAACCAGATACATAGTTTCTAGACGTATTAGCATTAAGAACATTGGCATTCTGTCTTAATAACAAGTGTTAAAAATAGAATTCTACTTAAACAGTTACATACAAGCCCAGTGAAATGAAAGAATATGACTTCAAAATAAGGTTCATAAGGTCAAAATTTTAAGTGCTCCAAGGTTATCTATAGCATTGGGTTGCGGCCCAAGATTTATAAAATACATAGTTAAAAATTACACCTATAACCTTAGTATCTTTTTCAGTAGTCACGAAGTGGTTATTCTTCAAACTCTACTTGTAGAGACCTGATTAGACATGGCTTTGTAGCTGACCATGTTAGCTTCACTTAGTTAAGCTCCAGTTCCCTTGGCTCTGTACAAGCTGTACAAGCCCATGGGCTCGCGCTTCCCTTAACCTTCACAGCCCCACAGCCTCAAGGCACTTGGTGTGAAAAGGCCGGGAACTTCCTACTGCGGCAGCCTTCCTCATGGGGAGAGGGGCTGAGACTGCCCTCTTCCCCAGCGCATTAGAGCGGACGCCGGCCCTGCACGGTTTCCCTTCTCTGCTTTCCCCCCTACCGTCCTGATCGGGCGCTGACACACACACCATCTTCCAGCAGAACAGCTGCAAACTTTGCTTCCCAACGGGCTCCTCTGGCCTGGGCTCTCCCCTCCCCCCAACCCTTCACTCGGCTGCCAGACTCAGTCTCCAGCGGGAAACTTCCCGGTGGCTCCCTGCAGCCTCCAGCGTAAAGACCCAGGCTCTGGCCACACCAGCCCATCTGCCTTTCTGCCAAACTGCTGCCAGCAAGTCAGATGCCCCTCGGCCTCTGCAGCTCCTGCAGCAAAGAACACCATGTCCCACCCCCGTTGAAAATCGCCTCTGGAGGCATCCCAAACCCATGGGCCCCAGGAAACCTCCCCCGATCTTCAGGTCAGAATGAGGTGCTCTCCACCTAAACTCCCAGGGCACTCGCTTTTATTCCCCAGCTTCAGAGCTAATCACCGAACAATGCTTTCCGAACTTTCCTGTGCATTCAAATCACCTGGCTGTCTTATAAAAAGGCAGATTCGGATCCCCTAGGTCTGGGATGGGGCCTGAGATTCTGCATTTGTAGGAAGCTCCCAGGTGATGGGTGTCGCAGCTATTCTAGAGGCCACCACGCGGAAGCAGCAAGCTGGCTGTGCTGTGATTGCAGTGTGAGCGCCTCATGGGCGGGGTCCATTTCTCTGTCTCCTACTCCCTGAGCCCTCTTAGGGCTCTGCTTGCTTCCCAAGAAATGCTTGTTAAATGGAAACGGTCGAATAAGGTGGGATTCTGCAAAACCGTTCTGGCCGGTGCTTCTCTTTTCTGAACGGAAAACGGTTTCTCAGCCACATTACCCTTAATTGCTTAAAATAATAATGACTTCATTATTTTTGAAAAAATGATGTATTTATTAATTTTTAAGGCCAGATAATATAAGAAAGTACAAAGAAGATTTTTTTTTAATTATCCAGGATCCCACCACCCAGAAATAAATACTAATATATGGTAAACATCATTCCAGACATATTTTGCACATTTTCAGATGAAAAGAGAAAAGAAAGAACAGAAGAGTGGTTTGGAGGGAGGGCAGGTAAAGGATACATATAAACAGAATCATACCACACATGTCACTGTAATTTTGAAGTATTAAGTATAAATTTTACTTGAATTTAACAGAGAAACAGAAATTGAGATGAAACTGAAGGAATTGCAGAACTTCAGATGAATGGGTCTTCCCAAGAGATATTAGTTTCTAAAAGATCTCTCTGAAGTTAAGAGAAAAAAAATGAAAAACATTAGAATGCTGAAATATTCCTTTTTAAATTTATATTTCAACTTCAGACCGTAGCTACTGACAAATCTATTCCCTCTTATCAAGTGAACTAATTGCACTGCCTCCCAAGTACCAGTCTGGGTTATTTATATTACTATTACATCATTAAGGTTTCTGTTCCCTAACCATCATTTTCAAGAGTTTTAATTCACTATGAAAATAAAGTCCATACTCACCATGAATGCCTCCTCATTTCTGAATTTTGACACATCATTTTGATGGCAAAGAGTTTTCTAGGGTCGCTTGGATGGTGGCACAGTCAGTTAAACATTTGATTCTTGGTTTTGGCTCAGGTCATGGTCTCAGGGTCAAGAGATGAGCTTCCGGTGGGCTCTGCACTCAGCACAGAGCCTCTGTCTCTGACTTTCTCTCCACTCCTCCCCCTCCTCTCTTTCTCTTTCTCTCAAATACATACATACATACAATCTTTTCTTAAAAAAATTTTTTTTCTAGAAAGTGCATGTACGATATAGTTCCCAAATTCATTCACATTTGGAAACGTCTATCTGTTGCTTTTTTACTGAGGAACAGCTTGGCTGGCAATACAATCTTGGGTTACTCTTCTTATACTTAGGACTTCATAGACCTTACTCCACTGTCTTCTGACACTGAGAAGTGCTCTGATAAAGCCAGAGGCAGCCTGCCTTTTTCTCCTTTTATGTTACTTGCTTATTCAGCCTGGTTGGCCATAGGATACCTTCTTCCATTTATCCATGCAATCAACAGTTACAAACTGAGGGTGTACCGTCCTGGGTAGTGTTCTCATGCTGAACGTGGTTGTAGTGCGGAGTACTCCGTGTAAAATGTTGTTGATGTGTCCACTGAGCTTCAGATTCAAACTTCTATTTCAGAAACTTGTCTCTTCCATTGTCAGTTGGTTCTTGTGAATATCAAATGAGTTAACACAGGTAAATCACTTGGGAGAGTGCTTGCCAGGCAGGTAGTTGAAAGTAAGCTAGTACTAGGAAGGGGTGCGGGGGAGGGGAGGAAGACTCTCCTTCGGGAATACAAGTGCCATGCCTCCTGTATCTATCCCAGTTGCTTTAATCATGTTCACATCTCCGCATTCATTTCTTTTTGTCGGATTGCTTCCAGCCTGTACACCATGTCTCATTGCATTTTCGACTGTTTTTATTCTCACTTTATTTCTAATATGACTTTCCTCTCCGTGTTGATACATTTTTCTTTCACTCCTTGAGAACTGCAAACATACTTTTCATTTCTTTAGGGGGCTTAGAATCTCGAATCTGAATTCTTATAACCAAAAGAAGAGCTCCTTTTTCCTTTTTCTTAAAAAATTTTTTTTGACACTATGGAAAACTGTTTTAATTCTTGTTTTAGAGGGCAATTCCTTTTGTGATCCATTTTCTTCATCTGTCTTTTGTTATGTGTTTTACATATGCATGCTCCAGTTCCAGGTCAACTCTTGTCCTATTTATTTATCTTTAAAACGAGCCATTTATTTGCTGAAGAATAAATAGGAGCCTCAGAGGGGAAGAATCAGGTGTTCTATAGCTTCAGTTTAAGTCGGCTTCCTTGAACATCCATTCACCAGGTCTGTCATTTTTCTTGACCTGAAGCATGTGGCTGCTGGGTCTGCGTGTGGCGTATTACTGTGACTCACAGGAAAACCCTGTTCTGTGATAGGCTCCTAGAGTTCTAACCTAGCAACATAACCCACCTCTGCCAACATACGCAGGCAGGCCCGTACATGTGCACCAGCTGTCCTCCAGGAAATGAGGAGATCATCACTCTTGGCTCCATCCCCCTGCCCTTTCACCATCTGGATCCTGAATGAGGTCTCTACAGGGGCATCTCCATATTTCCCATGTGGCCCACACCCTCAAGTCTCTTTTCTTGAATTAAAGACTACTAGCTAGCCACCTCTCTGAGAGACTCACTCTTAGTGAAATTTGTTTCTTGCTCTAGGTCTGAGGAGGTTAGCGTCTGCTCTCAAATTATCCCTTGTTTTCATCTATACTTCATAGAGTCCGGCAGGTTAACTAGACACCTGCTTGCACTATTCCAAGTGACAAAAACCTAATCTGAAATACTACATGCTGTCCCTGTCAAAATAAAGAAAGGAAGGAAAGAAGAGGGAGAAAGAAAGAAAAAAAGAACAAGGAACATACTGGTTCACAAAACAGAGCAGTCTGTGATGTGGATATGGTAGCCTCAGGTATGGCTGGGTCTAGGGGTATCTATGGATCGTCCTTGAACTTGGTCACTATCTCCATTTCTTTAGCTCTGCTTATACATCAAGTCCTCCCTCAAAGTCACCCTCCACAAGGCAATGAATTGGCCACTGTTGACTCTAAGACCACATCATCTTATAGCTTATGAACCTGAAAGAGCACCTTCCTCAAAGGCTTTGGCAAAAGGCCCAGAGAGGAATTCAGCTGGCCTGTTTTAGATCATGTGCCCACCTCTGAACCAACTGCTGTGGTTGGTGGATTGGAGAACTCAGAAGGCCAGTCTGGGGCCACATAATCTCCCTGGACCAGGGAAGGTAGGCAGGAAAGATAAGATCGGCCTTTCTCTAAACCTGGAGTGAGCATGATGCAAGACGGCTTGCTCTCCAAAGGCAAGTATGCCAGGTAGACAAAAAGAATCAAGCCTACACTGCAGTGTAAAGTTTGCTCCATGTTTTGTCATTTGGGGCTGGAACAGGTTTTCTGCTTCATTGATGGCATTTATTTTTGTGTTTTTCATTCTTTGCTGCTTGTGTTTAGTTTCTGCAGAATGCCTTTGCTTTATCATCTTTAATCAGAAGCCCTCTTTTCTCCTTTTTGATTACAAAAATACTACTGGCACTTGACAGTTTACGGATGAGGCTTTCAGGCCTTATTAATCATCCCACAACCCTCGGCGAAGGCTGGGGGGAGATGGGAGTGAAGGCGCCCAGTTATTTCCATTTTACAGATTAGAAAACTGAGCCCCTGAAAGTGGTAAGAGACTTGCCAAAGAGCATACAGATAAGTCAGGTGGCTGAGAGGGAACCAAGCCTAAATCCAAGGACCGTGGTTTCCAGCAAAGACTTCTTGGACTATATTGCTTCTCGGCCTTTTGGCTAAGATCAAGTGAAGAGTTCTTGGGCTTTTCTTCTGAAGATCACATTTCCAAACCACAATAGTTCGAATCATATTTACACAGAAAGTCTTAAAATGTTTTTAAGCGGGTATACCAGGGGTTCATCAGATTGAACCACTGGATGGATGAATGGCTAGGTGGATAGACATATACACACATTCATATTCTAATGGAAGCTTTATTATTTTCAATCCACATGGCAACACAAAGTGAGAGAAAATGGAGTGTTGCTAAGGGGCAAGCCTGCCAAAGCTTAGATGGGCCCTTAACAGGACACAGAGAGAGTGTTGGGGTTGCAAAACTATTTGAAGATGACAGCTGGGTAAGTGCTTCAGAGTATGTTCTCTTTAGGAAAGTTACATAGTCCCCCCAAGATCTCGTTTATGATGCCAGCTTGCTTAGCAGATCCTTTTTCCATCACAACCAGCATAAAGTGAAACTCCAGTCCATCCCAGGTCTGAGTTATCCATACTCTAAATTAAGGGGTACAAATCAAAGCTATTTCGCCAGAATAGACCGCTTCCTTCTCTCCCCAGTCCAGAAGCAGGCAGCATGAAGGTGGTCACTCCCTGCACATCAAGCAAGTGGGTAAGGACCCTGCACAAGGGAGGGGGGGGCTGGTCCTCCCTTCCTCTATCCCCTTTCTGAGACCCGCTTGTGCTCCTCCTTGAGCCAGTGTCCTCTCAAGCCTCCTCCTTTTCTAGTTCTTGCATTCCCTTCCCTCCCTCCCTCTGCCAGAGGGGCTCACTGACAAGAGTCGTCATTTACCACATTAGGGTTTAGAGACGGAAAAATGTTAATTGAGTAAGGCTTTGGCATCAAAACTGGGACTACTCCACTGCATAGCAAAGATCATTTCTTGGAATTCTCCACTTAAATGTTTACGAGAAACAATTATCAAGTGTCCCAGATTGATTCACAAATGTAATTAATGGCAGAATTGCTAATAGTTTTCCATTTTCTGGTTTGTTTTAATCCTACCGTATAAACTGGTTTTTTGGCACCCCGTCAACCAAACCCCATCCGTGAATCAAGGAGGTAAAGATTCATAAAGCAGACATGTAATTGGAAGTTAAACTCACCAGGGTGCATTGCAAACCCGACTCAGACACAGTCATTACACGACGCAAAAGCCATCCTCACCAAACAGAAGGAAAACAATTAGGGCTGCCGACGCCTCATAATTTTGGAGGGTCAGGAAGAGGGGCTTCCGGTCCCTAATTGATTTCTCCTTTGCTGTTGGTGGGATAAAATATGCAACTGAAAATGCCCTCCCCGATCCCAACAGAGGAAGACAGAATGAACTCTGGCTTGCCAGATTATTCTGCAACATCTGAAGGTTTGCAAGAAAAAAATAAAATAAAACAAAATAAAACGGCTCTTGTCTGGTTTTTCCTAGTCAACTTTAATTACTGTAAGGATGGGTGCAGCAAGATAAATGTTTCCTTTTCACTTCAGTGCTGAAGAAACACAAGCTCTCCTGCGGTCTTTTATGTTTAAGCTCTGAGGCCTGCAGCCCATTCTTAGTCACCAACTGGAAAAGATCGGTTGCAATGGCCAGGCTGATGTTTTGTGCTCAGCTCCCAAAGTCCCAATTTGAAGTCATTCTCTTCCACTTAAGGAGTTATTTCATTTTCCCCTTAATTTAAAAAATGTTCTGAATGCAAAGCAACATGACCAGGACAACTAGGTTGCCCCGATATGAATTCCGTGTGTGTGACACTCTTCAGGCTGTGTCTGCAGACAAGGTCAGTTCAGCTAAGCTAACCAGCGCCAAGCAGACGTTTCTGGTAAAAGTTTTAAGCGCGCTGCGCGTGTACGAGCCAAAGTCAGGCCCAAAATCTAAAGTGAGGGCAACAAGTCCTCGGTCTTAAAACGGCCCATGGAATTTAATCTTGTTAAGCAAAGCTGAACCGGGCAGTTGTCCACAATGACCCAATGGAAAGTCCTAGAAAAATAACTTTAACTGAATGACCTGGGCCAGTCCAAGACCTTCTGCATATCTTAGCATCGTTATTGGCCTGGGGCTAGAGAACAGAGGCTGCTCTCCCCAGTCCCATCCTCCACCCCAGTTCCCCTTCATTCGAGAGACTTCTTTAGGAAAACACGGGGTGGGGGGGGGGCAGTGGGAGAATTCATAAGGTCCGTACAGTGAACATTTCTCCACAAATCTCAATATGGTAAGAAAATCGTTCCTCGATTTTCTAGGGGAAGCCCTAGAAAGCCTTGTCTAGGAACATGGGTTGAAATAAAGTAATTCCCAATAATTCATTTTATGAGAGATTAGGAGAGGGATATCACAGACAAGAGAAACCTACGGGATTCTCCTGTTTTAACTATTTACCTGTTTGCAAAATAAATATTTGAATCCAAGTTTCTACATGGGAATAAGAAAGTGTCTACTCTTTGGTGGAATTAACAACATGAACTAATCCAAGGGAGGGCACAGGCAGCCAGGAATCCCAAATAACACACAAACAGAACGATCGATCACTCATTACTCGAGGGCTGGCCAAACAGCCTAACCAAAGCAGAGACTATTCTGACAGGCCTATCAACGCAGCATTTGGCAGGTATGAATAAATGTTTTCCTGAGGAGTAAGTAGGGAATGATGTAAAACCAACTCCATTTGGCCATGAGAAAAAAAAAATCTTTCCTATTCATGCATCATTAACTTAAAAATGTGTTTGTATAAGAGGGAAAATGCAAATCAATCATCTACATAAGATTAGGAAACAAGCTAGTATATGACACAGTTTATCCTAAACAGAAAACTAAATCAAAAGAATACTGACCCTCCGAAATACAAATCAAAACCACAATGAGATACCTCCTCACACCAGTCAGAATGGCTAAAATGAACAAGTCAGGAAATGACAGATGCTGGCGAGGATGTGGAGAAAGGGGAACCCTCCTACACTGTTGGTGGGAATGCAAGCTGGTGCAACCACTCTGGAAAACAGCATGGAGGTTCCTCAAAAAATTGAAAATAGAGCTACCTTATGACCCAGCAATTGCACTACTGGGTATTTACCCTAAAGATACAAACATAGTGATCCGAAGGGGCACGTGTACCCGAATGTTTATAGCAGCAATGTCCACAATAGCCAAGTTATGGAAAGAACCTAGATGTCCATCAACAGATGAATGGATAAAGAAGAGGTGGTATATATATACAATGGAATACTATGCAGCCATCAAAAGAAATGAAATCTTACCATTTGCAATGACATGGATGGAACTAGAGTGTATTATGCTTAGCGAAATAAGTCAATTGGAGAAAGACAACTATCACATGATCTCCCTGATATGAGGAAGTGGAGATGCAACGGGGGTGGGGGTTAAGGGGGTAGGAAAAGAAAAAATGAAACAAGATGGGATCGGGAGGGACACAAACCAAAAGAGACTCTTAATGTCATAAAACAAACTGAGGTGGGTCGGGGGGAGAGGGGTTGGGAGAGGGTGGTGGGGTTACATTATATGTTTAAATAAAAAAGCTTAAAGAAAAAAAAAAAAGAATACTGACCCTCCACTTCTGAGATGAGATGGCAAGGTGGTTGTCCCTTTGAACATTTCTTGCTTCTTGATTTCACTGAAGCCTCCATCATAAGTTAGCTGAAGTGGGTGACTCTTTAAGCAGCCAACAGCTCTTGATTCTGTTAAATAAATCCCATTTATTTTCACCAGAGGGTCCCCCATCACAACTGTTTCCTCGGGTTCCACCGTCTTCTTTGCTGTAAAATCAAGGAGATGTTTGGTCAAAGTATTTCTGATTTTCGGAATCACTCAATATTTTTTTCAATCTAAAAATTTATACAATTTAAAATTTTTTACATTACTTATAATCTAGTCTGGAATTGTGTGGCCAAAATCTACAAGACCTCCGCACTACTTCAGGGTTGGCAGCATCAATTCATTAAAACGAATGGGATCTTCTCTCTGCTCTCTCAGAGTCTACCAGAGGACATGCACTCAAATGGAGGTTTATGACTAACTCAGTCCACAGAAATACTTCTGCATCCCAGAAAAATGACTCCTTTTCCTGCATTTGATCATGTTAACAACTTTTCATTCAAAAAATACTGAGTGCTAAGGTGCCTGGTGGCTCAGTTGGTTAAGTGTCTGACTCTTGCTTTCTGCTCAGGTCATGGGTCATGGGCTCAAGGCCCGCATCGGGTTCCATGCTGGGTGTGGAGCCTGCTTAGGATTGTCTCTCTCTCCCTCCCTCTCTCTAAGATAAATAAATAAAATCTTAAAAGAAAAAGTGCTGAGTGACTCCCTGATGGCAGACACTAGTCTAGACACTTGGGAGGTATCAGTGATGAAACAAAGATCCCTGAATTTGTAGGGCTTACGTCCTAATAGGCATAAACAAATAATAAATAATACACCATAATAAATGAGGTCCAAGATATAAGATAATAAGTACTATGGAAATAAAGCAAAATTAGAAAAATGGAGAAAATTAAAGAGGTTTGGGGGTGGGGGTAGACAGCAGTTTTGAAGAGGGTGGACATGGTAAGCAATGGAGGTGAGGCATCTAGCCACTGGTTGACAAGGGACAGAATTCCCTACAGAGGGAAGGGCACTCTTAAGGCAGGAGTGTTTCTGGCATGCTCAAGACACAACAGGAGCGGAGTATGTGAGGGAGAAGAGGAAGAGAGCTGATCAGAGGGACATCACCAGATCGGGGAGGACCTAGACACCACTGCCAGGTGGTAAGAAGAGGAAGGCATTGGCTTCTAAGGCTTTCTAAAGAGGAATAAGAAGATAAGAGTTGCAAACAGAAGTCCAGTCTCTAAACTGAACATCTCTTGTGTATATGACTGCAGATTCTTAGACCCATGATACAACACTCTTTCTTTATCAGCCAGTGGCCATTAGGAATAGCTCATTTGTGATGCTGCTAGCACACTTAAGTCTCTGATAAAATGTTTTTTTTTTCAGGGGTGCCTGGGTGGCTCAGTCAGTTATGCATCTGTCTTCAGCTCAGGTCATGATCCTGGGGTCCTGGGATCGAGACCCACATCGGGCTCCCCACTCAGCAGAGAGCCTGCTTCTCCTTCTGCCTCTGTCCCTCCCTCTGCTTGTTCTCTCTCTCTCTCTCTCTCAAATGAATAAATAAAATCTTAAAAAAAAATTTTTTTCAAAGGGGAGTGTAGGGATGAGGTTCATATAGAAAATACTGCTTTGCAAGCTTCTCCAGAACAACTCAAAGTCTCCTTTTTTGCACTTGAACAAACCAATAAAAACCAACAAAACCACTTAGTCCACTCCGACTAAGCTCCCTGCTTTCAAAACAATGAGTTTTAAAGCTGAAAGGAATCTTCGAGATCGGCTAGTCTAAACTTAATTTTTCAGATGAGAAAACTGAAAACCTGAGTGTTACATGACCAGTCTAAATTCACAGAGCAAGTTGGGTGGGGGTTGGGCCTGTACAGCTTGAAGAGTGTGGGCTTTGCATTCCATCAGATTTTGGGTCAAGTACTGGCTGAGTGAAGCAGGCAGGTCACTCAACTTTTCTCTCACCTTCCTCAGTGGTTCCCACCTCTTAAGGATGTGCCAAGAATTAAATGATATGGCCTAGTAAAGTGATTTATTACAAACGTAGAAGTTATTGTCAGTATTACTAAGGAAACCCAAGAATCCTGACTTCTGGTCCAGGGCTCTCTCCGTGGCCCCACGCTGCCTTAAATACCTTTGCTACTGAATTACAAAGCCCAGATTTTGTTTTAAGTAATGCAGTTTTAGCCTATTCCTACATTTTAGCATTGTTTTCCTTCATTCATTTACTCCATGAATAGTTATTAGGTACTTGCTGCCCTGTGTTGGGTGCTGTTCTGAGGGCTGGCGGTCTAACAGTGCGGGGGAGAGGCAGAGAGTCCCAGCCATGTGGAGCTGCTGCTGTAGAGGGCAAGGGCACCCATATTCAGGGGTGGAGTTGCTGCAGCCCCTCCGACTTCATAGTCTACTGGAGTTACTACCACAGTGAGGAGCTGCCCTGGGCTCCCTCTGACTCCCGATGGATATCCACAATTAAACTGAGCATGAGTAACAATGCCCTTTGTGTTCCCGGTAAACATCTGTAGCACGCTGTACTAATTTTGGAATGGATCATGGGTTAAACTTCAAAAGTCTACAACAGGCAGTGTTACCGCGCGGAAATAGTTCCATTTTACAGATACTGCTTTGGCACTGACCATAAACTAGACCCCGTTTTAGGTTCTCAGGCTACCAATAAAAGAAATCCTCTTTTCCTACTGAAGTTGCTGAGTCTAATAGGGGAGACAGAGAAGCAGACGTGATAAAGAGAGAAATGTTGTACAGCGTGGCCCAGGGCCCGGTAAGGGCAGTAGAGAGAATAAGAGAGTCCTGAAGGGTTGGGAACTGGTCAGGGAAGGATTCATAGAGAAGGCAGAGCCTGAGAAGTATTCTGAAGAATTAGCAGGAGGCCAAGAGGAGTTCTGAGAAAAAGGAGCAAAAGTCTGGAGTCAGAGCTAGCTTTGTGTGTATACAAGCTGTACAGTCAAGCTGGGTCCCACACTTAGAAGGGCCCTACACTTGGTTGAATGCTTTGCTGTCACCATCTTGAAATTCTCAATAATTTTTGAACAAAGACCTCCACATTCTCATTTTGCACTGGGTCCAGCAAATGATAGAGCAGATTTTGCAAGAGGCTTGAAGTAGCAGGATAGGCATGCAGAACTGCAAGGAGGTCCATACTGCTGGTGCACAGGCTGTGGGCAGGAGGCAAAGGAGAGTCAAGAGAAGGGCCTGGAATGTTAGGCTGGGGCCAGATTGCTAGAGAGCTGTGCATGCTGAGGAGTAGGGACTTCATTCCCTCTGCCAGGAGTCAGCAAGCCATCCACCAAATCTAGCTTATCTCTTGTTTTTGTATAGCCTGAAAGCTAAGAACGGTTTTTACATTTTTCAATGGCTGAGAAAAACTCAAAGGAGAACACTATTCTAAAACATGTGAAACTGACAAGACTTCAAGTTTTGGGGCCCATCCATCGGTCTATCTTGCTTTCCTGCTACAACAGAGTTGTAGGACAGTTGAATACATTGGACAGAGACTATATGGCCCATTTGGTCTAAAATATTTACTCTCTGGCCCTTTACAGAAAAAGTTTGCCAGCTCTTCTGCTAGCTCAGTATTTCCCAAAATGCATTCTTCAAAACACAGATACCCCAGTCATGTACATTTATAAAATGCTGGGTTGAAGGGCATCTTGGCTCTTTCCACAGTTTGGCGACTGTGGCCATTGCTGCTATGAACATTGGGGTACACATGGCCCTTCTTTTCACTACATCTGTATCTTTGGGGCAAATACCCGGTAGTGCAATTGCTGGGCCATAGGGTAGCTCAATTTTTAATTTCTTAAGGAATCTCCACACTGTTTTCCAAAGTGGCTGCACCAACTTGCATTCCCACCAACAGTCTAAGAGGGTTCCCCTTTCTCCACATCCTCTCCAACACATGTTGTTTACTGTCTTGTTCATTTTGGCCATTCTAACTGGTGTAAGGTGGTATCTCAATGTGGTTTTGATTTGAATCTCCCTGATGGCTAATGATGGTGAACATTTTTTCATGTGTCTGTTAGCCATTTGTATGTCTTCTTTGGAGAAGTGTCTGTTCATGTCTTCTGTCCATTTTTTGATGTGATTATGTTTTGTGTGTGTTCAGTTTGAGGAGTTCTTTATAGATCTTGGATATCAGCCCTTTGTCTGTAATGTCATTTGCAAATATCTTCTCCCATTCTGTGGGTTGCCTCTTTGTTTCATTGACTATTTCTTTTGCTGTGCAGAAGCTATGGATCTTGATGAAGTCCCAAAAGTTCATTTTCGCTTTTGTTTCCTTTGCCTTTGGAGACATGTCTTGAAAGAAGTTGCCGTGGCCAATGTTGAAGAGGTTACTGCCTATGTTCTCCTCTAGGATTTTGATAGATTCCTGCCTCATGTTGAGGTCTTTCATCCATTTTGAGTTTATCTTTGTGTATGGTGTAAGAGAATGGTCGAGTTTCATTCTTCTATATCTAGCTGTCCAATTTTCCCAGCACCATTTATTAAAAAGACTCTTTTTTCCTGGATAAAGAGGATATGGTCCATATATACAATGGAATGTTATGCCTCCATCAGAAAGGATGAATACCCAGCTTTTGTATCAACATGGACAGGAGTGGAAGAGATTATGCTGAGTGAAATAAGTCAAGCAGAGGGAGTCAATTAACATATGGCTTCACTTACTTGTGGAACATAAGGAATAACATAGAGGACATTAGGAGAAGGAATTGTGAGGAAATCGGAGAGGGAGATACCATGAGAGACTGTGTACTCTAAGAAACAAATGAGGGTTTTGGAGGGGAGGGGAGTGGGGGCTTGGGTGAGCCTGGTGGTAGGTATTAAGGAGAGCATGTATTGCATGGAGTACTTGGTGTGGTGCATAAGCAATGAATCTTGGAACATTGAAAAAATTAAATTAAATTTTAAAAAAATACTGACCACACTGCCCACCATTGCATACCCTTAGCCACTGCATAGTAAATATTTACATGGAAATAAATAAATGAATGAATGAATGAATAAAATACTGGGTTGAATTAAGATGAAATGGGCATCTTTACCGACCCTCAACTAGGCCCATGTGCACTGGCGCTCTCCAGGAGAGGGAGGAAGCAGGCAGACAGATCTGAGCAGTGGACCCCTCTTCCAAGGGAAAGCTGGGACTCAGTTTGGCAAACACTCCTTCAGATGCAGGGAGCCCTCCAATGGGTTTTCAGCAAGAGGATGATGCAATCTGATTTTTATTTGCCTCCTGCCCCCTTGTCCCATATGGTGCACAATAATCGTTTTTCACGGTCCACTGGGATGAAGGGATGCGGTTGCTGCTCGCAGCCATGTGCGGTTGGCAGCTTGGTTTCTCCAGGCTCTTCTGGCTGCTCCAAGGGAGCAGGGTCCTCAGTGAGCGGAGGGTGGAGCAAGACGGTGGGGGGGGGTGTGCCAGAAGACCAGGCACAGGGCGAGGGGGGCTAACAGCAGTGCGGCAATGGTGGCAAAGGAACGTGCAGAGCCAGGAGGCACTTTGGAAGCCCGTTTAGGAGCCTGTCGAGGGCTTGGCGAAGGCCAAGAGGACAGGGATGGTGAGAAGGGGGAGACAGCCCTGTGGCCTCTGTCCAGCTCGAGCAACTGGGCGCTGTTAGTCACGCTGCCACCTCCCGCCAAGAGGCCCATCTGAACACACGGCAATTACACTGCGGGTCCCACAAAGATGACCACACATGTCCCTTCCCCTTTCATTTTCTTCAGTCAGAAATTCCCAACCTGCCACCACCCCCCCTCGCCCTGCCTGTGCCAGAGTCAGCTACAAATGACTTCACGCCAGAGGCAGGCACACACCCTCTGTCTCCCCGCTCAGCTGCCTTGAGAGCCTCAGTCCCCCACCAAAAGGCACCTTCGCTAGACAACAGAGACTCCCATACCGAGCCCAGGGGCCTCCTGCACAAATGACAATGGTGCCAAGGCGGGAGTCTTAGAGTATATTGTTTTAAAAATGACAATGGCAGGATGCCTGGGTGGCTCAGTTGGTTAAGCAGCTGCATTTGGCTCAGGTCATGATCCCAGCATCTTGGGATCGAGTCCACATCGGGCTCCTTGCTCGGCGGGGAGCCTGCTTCTCCCTCTGCCTCTGCCTGCCACTCTGTCTGCCTGTGCTCACTCTCTCTCTCTCTCTCTAACAAATAAATAAATAAAATCTTAAAAAAAAATGATAATGGCTTTTTACTACCATTGTCTCCTGAGTGCTGACCCTGACTTCGACCTCAACCTTGGGGATGAGGAGCCCTGGACACCTGCAAACAGGGCAACACGAATGGCAACAAAGACATGCTTCTGACCCTTCCAGGGGCATGAGGATGATCTCAGTGCTGGGAAATGGCAGCCTCAGGTGGGTGTGCAGACAATAGCCAGGGAGTGGGGGCACAGAAGGGAAGGTGCAAAGCCCCGAGGGAAGCAGAGACAGTGAGGATGGTGGGGGAAGCCTCATCCCCTCAGTCACTCGCACAGAACCGGAACAACTCAGTGAGCCACAGGGCGCTCACCTGAGAGCTACCGAGAGTTAAATGCACGAAACGCCTAGGCGGCATCCAGGCTCAGAAGCGAGAAGCATCTAGAGAGCAACACTACCCTCACACCAGCTCTGCCACCCCCGTTTGTAAGGAGTGCCTAGCGAGGTCTGCCTCACCCTCAATCCCGGGCTCCAGATACCGTGCCCCCTCATAATGGCAAGGACTTTGCTCCTATAATCCCCACTCCTCTCTGATGTCATTGGTCTGACTGGGTCCCCAGGGAGGGCCCATTTGAAAAACTCCTCGGGGGATTCTAAGCACAGCTAGAGCTGAGAAACTGAAGTCAGGGGAGGTCTGTCCCTTCCTTAAACCCTGCACCGGCTTTTCAAGGCAAGCAGCATAGAGTGCAGGCCATTTGCCCTTGCCTAACCCTTTGGGGCAGTGGCCTCAGCTCCCTCCATGTCCCCAGGGTTAACCATCTTCCAGCCACACTGGCCTTTGGGTCCTCTACCACCTGAGTGACCCTCCTCCTATCTCTGAGCCTTGCGGTCCCCTCAGCGTGGGCTCGTTGTCCTCAGCTTGCAACATGGCCGCCTTCTTCCCATTGGTCATATTTCAACCCAGGGACACCTCCTCAAGGACACCTGATCTCACACAAAGTACTCCTGCCCTGGACTGTCTCCAGCCCATTATCTCACTTATCTTCTTCACGGTCCTTATCAGAACCCAAATTATCTTATCTCCTTGTTTTCCTACTTACTGTTTATCAAACCTCACAAGCTGTTTGAGGGCAGGACCCTGTGGGCTGAGGGTGCTGCCTTGGCACTCAGAAGGGGCTCAGTTAGTATCTGATTGACGTACTGTTAGAAAAGAAACAACTGGGACACCTGGAGTAAAGCAAGTTGCCTGATCACACATCCTGCGACAGCACCGTTATGGCGTGATCTGCATGCCCTGTCTTGCCTCTTTGTCTCTTCCTTTCTTCTTGATTCTACCTCCTCAGTGATGTCAGGGATCATGAGGACTTGGAAGGGCCAGGAAATGAGGAAAGCGGGCTGGGGAGACATGGGGAGCCGCGGCTTGTACCCTGGGCTAACGAGGGTGGGTGCTCCCCGCCATGGGGCCCAGTGTTGCCAGACCTTCCAGTTTCCCAGAAAAGGTCATAAATCTGGATTCTTCCATGAGGTCTTCTATATTTAAACGTTAGTGACTAATTAAAGGAAAACGCTTGGGGTGCCTGGGTAGCTCAGTGGGTTAAAGCCGCTGCCTTCGGCTCAGGTCATGTTCCCGGGGTTCTGGGATGGAGCCCCGCATTGGGATCTCTGCTCAGCAGGGAGCCTGCTTCCCTTCCTCTCTCTCTGCCTGC
>ML104723.1:22131-38623 GCA_003697995.1 Taxidea taxus jeffersonii | reverse complement strand
GAGCAAAGCCTGCTGGCTGCTCTAGGAGGCCTCCTGGGTGGGGGTTCCTTGGAGGAGCGCCCTGCACCCCCCATACCTGGTCAGGTCCAAGCCTTCTAGGTTGAGAGATTCAATTTCATTAGCTCACCCAGGGGTGACCAGGCTCTGAAAAATCAACGAAGCAAGCCACTGATTGATAAGCCAGATCAGCAATTTATTAACTTCTGCTGGCAGCATGACCACTAAGCAGCCTGTAGCATTCGAGTCGGTCCCTCTTCTTGTTCATTCTCTCTGTTGAGGGCAAACTTCCGTGGGAATCCAATCCCAAATCCGAGCAGAGTGAAATGAGAATGGTTGAGGCCACACAGAGTCATACGTCTACCCTCAACACTGCACCACAGTGTGGTCATAGTTGCTGTCCCATTTTGCAGATGAAGACGCTGAGGTCAGGAGGGGACGGCTACGGAGGGATGGAACCAGAGCTCAAATTCAAGCGTTCTGACTCCAGTCCTGGGTTCTCCTGCATCCTCCCCTCAGTGCTGCTGAGCTCAGGGAGTCCGACCTGCACCTCCTCAGTCATCACCCCGCCCACCCCATTCCTTCTGTTAAGCCTACACAGCGTCCCTTGTAACGTTTCCTCCTCCTTGATGGGCCTCCTTGATGGGACACCTGGGACTCAGCAGCCATCTATGACATGCTGTCACGGGGGCACCCCTGCTTCTGCAGATAACTACAAACCCACATTAGAAGCTAGTGGTCATTAGGTTCTTGCCACGTGTCAGGCACCAGGCTGAGCACTTTGTGTGCCTCTTCCTCCTCGCAACCTCGGGAGGCGAGCCCACTCGTCTCCCCTTTCCAGATGTGTGCTCAGAGCTCAGGGACACCGCCTTGCCCAGGGGCTCAGAGCTAGTGAGGAGTGGAGTTGAGGCTGCAAATTCATTTTGGGCTGACTTTCAAGCCCGTGCTCATAATCACCCCCACCTCCCTACCTTTCGGGGAGTCATGCCTTGATGTCCCGGATGGGGGAGATGCTCCCTATAGGAGCCTCTGGCCCCTGGGCTCTAGTCCCTCTCCCTCCATCCCCTTGCCCCCTGCCCCCACCATGCTGAATTCCTCACTTTTCACACCATAGCCCGCACCCTCCACAGGCCTTCTCAGTATAGCAAACTCCTACTCGTGTCCTTCAAGCTCCAGGTAAAATGTGACCTCTCCTGGCCCACCTTCCTCCTGCTCAATCTGCCCTAATTATGGCATTTACTGACTTTTATTGTAATCACCCCATGAAGCGGTGAGCCCCGGAAGGCAGGCACGGCATGGTGGGGACTCTGCCAGCAAGTGGCCGGCACCAGCTCTTGCCCCATACCTATTTATTGCATAATGAATGTTCCAGAGGACCCAAGGTACACAAGTCTTCCACACATGAGTGATGGAAGAGCAGGGCACAGCCCAGTTAGCAAGAATGTGAATGGATTTAAAGAATTCCAATCCCAGGTAGACCAGTTCATGACCTTTGAGACACTAGTGGAACTTTTGGGTTTCCTTCTCCCCGAAAACTACACTATGCCTGTGAAGCATCATCTGCTGTTTCTAGGGGGTTCTGCTTTCTGTGCTTGGACTCAGAGAATAGCCAAGTAGGAGGAGCAAGAGTCAGTGTTGACAGTAGGAAGACCTGGGGTGGAGGGGTAGCGGCGGGGGCAGGGAAGAGCTGTCTCCAAGGGAATCACTGTTCATAGTCTGTTAGGCCAAGAAGGTGCCCTGGGGAGAAGGCATTTCCTGACAGGAGACACATTTACACGCCCCCCTCCCCCTCCCCTACTATTCCCGAACAGTGGAACAGAATAGCTAAGCCTGGGGCCTCTGGAGCTGGGCTGTTCAGGTTCAAATCCTAGCTTTGCTGCTTCCCAGCTCTGTGACCTCAGGCAATAATTTAACATCTCTGGGCCATGGTTTCCTCTAGGAATAATCCCTACTTTAGGGATGTTATTAGGACTAAGTGGGCTAATGTCTACACAACACAGAATAAGTGCCTCTGCTCACTGTTAAATGAAGCATTTGTTCATCTGCTAAAAGCTGGGCCCTGAGGCAATGGCAAGGAGACTAAGCCTCAGCTTGAAGCCTTCCTGAACTCCCTGCTATACTCACATAGGTCAAGTTCCTTATTATTAGCTACCCTTCTGGGACAATTCCCATTTCTCTTTGATTTCACTCATATTAATGATTACTTCCACTCTAGACTCTAAGGCCAGGATCTTATCTGTCTTGTTCTTTGTTTTCTTTTTTTGAAGATTTTATTTATTTATTTGACAGAGAGACACAGCAAGAGAGGGAACACAAGCAGGAGGAGAGACAGAGGGAGAAGAAGGCTCCTCGATGAGCAGGGAGCCCAGTGCAGGGCTCAATCCCAGGACCCTGGGATCATGACCTAAGCTGAAGGCAGACACTTAACGACTGAGCCACCCAGGCACCCTTGTCTGTCTTGTTCTTGACTATTTCCTTGTGCTTGGCACATAGTAGGTGCTTGGGGAGATAGGTGTTAATTAGGGAGGGAAGGTGTTGGGAAAGTCCAGATCCTGGGCCATTCCAGGAGGGTCACTGAGCAGCCAAGCAGCAGATGATGGTAGCAAAATTGGTGGTGGTGGGGCCCAGGTGGGGACACTGGGCCCCTTGGTTGATGTCACAGCGGCTGGACCTTCTGACTTCTTTCTCTTCCCCCTTCCCTCAGTTCCTGGCATTCGACACCCAGTTGCTGATGGGTAACCGACGCCACTCACTGAGCCCTGAGGAGTATATTTTTGGAGCCCTCAACATTTACCTAGACATCATCTACATCTTCACCTTCTTCCTGCAGCTTTTTGGCACCAACCGGGAATGAGGAAACCTTCCTTCCTTCCTTCCTTCCTTTCAAGAGTGTCCCCCTTGCTGGTCCTCTGTCCCTCCCTGTACTCTCCTACAAGCCCAGATGTGAAACTAGCTGTCAGCCCATTCTTTGGCCTCCCCTCCGCCCGAAGCTTATCCTCACCCTCTGCAGCTTGTACCCCAGCATTAGGGGCCCCACAGAACCGAGGTCACACGCTCCCCCTCTGTGCTCCTCCCACTTACATCTCCTGAAGTGGACAGTCAAGACTGGAGGCTCCTCTGGGTTTGAGGACCCAAGGGATGAATGAGAGGAGTCCAGCAGGATTCCAGAGGTGGGAAAGAGATCTCAGGACCCTAGCTGAAGTCTGCACCCCACCAAGGTTCCTCCTAAGGCTGCCCCAGCTGTGTGACCTTGGGGTACACTGTCCTGTGTCCAATCCACTCCTCTGTTCTTTCCTTCTGGATCACACACTGATACTTATAAGGGGATAGGAGGAAGCTGGGAGAGAAAGTGAGGCTGTTCTGCAGGTGGGGGGATGTGGATCAACCCCATGGTTATCCCAGGCTGCCCATCTTGACAACTTTGAGACCTGCAGCATGTTCTAGGCACTTGAGCCCTAAGGCCCATGGAAGAGGGGCAGGAAGCCAGAACCATCTGCCCTTGCCTTGGTTTACCCTCCTGGGTTATGAAAGAACTCTGTTGGGGGCAGGAGGTGGGGACGGGGGACCTGTCCAGGGGCTGTAAGGGAGATGGGGTCAGGTGATCCTCTGGGAGGTGTGGGCTTTGTAGTAACACCAAGTCACCCAGCCCTGCATTTCTCTGTTGGTGGAGGGGTGCATTTGAGATTGGCAGGAATGACTTCCTCTCACCCTCTTCCCTGGACCCCGTGGGTTGTCCCCCAACCTCGGCCTGATGCTGAGTGGAGTGTGTGGACCCTAGAGGATTGGATGCTCGGATAGAGAGGGAGGGTTATACTAGCTGCTGAACTAGCCCCATCGGGAGGGAATCCTGCCCTGCCCTGAGGCCTTTCCACACTTCTTTCCTAAACTCTCCCCCATCCACTGCTGCCCTGTGCTGGCAGATCCCTAAGCCAGGCCTCCTGAGGCCTCAGTTGGCAGTGCCCATGTCCCTCCCCCTGGCTTCTCTGGCCACTCAGCCCAGAATCCTAAACCCCCCTTCATTCCTTATCTCCTTATCTCTCTGGAAGCCGTTCAGCTGATGCTAACAGCTAGAGCCGGTCCTTCCAGCTGGTCCCATGTGATGAAGTCGGGTCTCCTTATCAGCCTCCAGGCTGCTGAGAGCTGAGACTTGAGCAGGGTGTGCGTCAGTCCCCCAGCCCCCTGCAGGGGAGGGTACGAGGGGGCCACACCAGGGGGAAGTGTGCAGCCAGCACCTCGCAGCCAGCTCTGGGCCGGTGGAAAGTTACCGGGTGGGGTCAGGGAGGTTCAGATTCCTGGACCTTCCCTTGGCCTCTCCCTCCAGGGCTCACCTCTCTTCCCCATGCTGGGGGCTCTTTTGCCCTTGGAGAGAGTGACTAGGTATGTTAGCAATCTGTTTTGACTCTTCCTTCTCCACCCTTCCTGTTTTCAGCTTTCAAGAAATATTGCAGAAGCATTTGAAATTTTGTTCCCCCTTGGGCATTTGAGGAAAAAGAGGGAAGCAAGAACGGAGGGTGGTGTTTGTGCATGAGGCAAAGGCAACTGGGAGCATGGCTGGATGCCTACTGTGTGCTGGTCTAAATCAGTCCATTAAAGCAATCCTGTAAAGGCAGTTGTCTGCACATGCCGATCATAGAAGGCAAAGCTGAGGTAGTCGAGAGGATTGGGAGCAAGACCAAGGGCATACAGCTAACCTCCTAGACTGGGGCTGGAATGAGACCAGGTGGTCTGGCCAGCCATCCTAGGTCTCTGGAGGATTTGTTGTCTTCTGTGTCCCCCCTGGCTCCCCCCTCCCCCTCACTACCACCACCAAATTTTGTACTCTGTCATTTCCACCTTCTAGACACAAGCTGGGAAGCAGGATTCTGGTGTCTGATTTCCAGCCTCACTGCCGACAGGGTCATAGTATTAAGTTGGGAGTAGTTTCCAGATCAACGAGATGGAAGACCTCGGCCTGGGCAGTGCAGGGAGAGGGACCAGAATACATTCCCCCTGATTTCGGATCCAGTTGCCACCTTTCCTCCAAGGGCCCTTCACTTCCTCTCCAGTTCCAAAAGGGTCATTCAGCCCAGGCCTTGGTCATGCTTCCCAGAATCCTCTTGTCCAAGTCCTCCTCTCCCTAGGACAGTTTATGTAGAAATAGGCTTAAGCGGATCTGGGCATGAGCTCTGAAAGGTTGAGGGAAGGAGGTGAGCCCTCAGCAACAAACAATGTGATGGGGCAACTTAGCATTCTGGAAGCAGGGACAGTATGCTGCAGAATCTCCTGTGAGGGGCCCCTGAGGGATCTGGAACATGCTGAGCCGGCCACGGAGCTGGGGCTGGGAGTCCTGCTTACTGCCTCCCTGCCCCCAACTCAGGCCAGGAGGAGCCCAGGAACACCTGGCTGGGCCTTTGAAGGAGGGAGGGTGGAGGAACAGGAATGCAGGATTAGGAGAAACTGAGAAACCAAAGCTAAGCAGGTGCCACAACCTGCTGAGGAGGAGAACCTGTGGGCCCTCACATTTTTGGCAGGGGAGGTACTGGGCCAAGGAAGGGGTAGGTTGGATTTTATAGAGCTTGAGGCAGCCAGGAATCTGACCATCTGTGATGTGAGGTCCGAGGTTTCCTGCCAGGAGGAAGACAGATCAAGAGATCCTCTCCTAGGATTGCAGCCGGGTCCCAGGTGGCACAGGGAATTCCCCGGACTCCTGCTCCAATTCCCAGGCACGTGTGTGGCTCCTGTGTTGTCTGAGGAAGCCCCAGGAATCTTAATTCTTCCTCCCAGGGGAGTCAGGAACCCACAGATACCCTTATTTCAAAAGGCTCTGCCTCTCCCTCCCTGGCCCTCCTGGGACTAGCCCAGGACCTAGCCTTGCTCCAGGAGAGCTGGATTTCATGCAAGCGCTTTGCTGCCCCCCGGTGGCCGCCGGAGGAAAAGCAGGGCCTGGTTCTGCGGGCGAGAAGCAGAAGGGCGTGTGGCTTGCTGGTTTCAGACAGGATTCATTCACCACCCTTCCCAGACCTCTCTCCTCATCAGCCTCCAATTGTTCCCTTTAGTCCAACCGTTGTCACATCTCTGGGACACTGTTCACCCATCTTCTAGAAACCACCCTGTGCTGCCTGGCCCCAGAGCTTTCCCTCAAGCAACTGAGGGCAGACACCTGCCACCACACACACAGCCCTTCTCGCCTCCGCCCCTCCAAGCTGCCCAGGGTCCGCGTCTGTTCCTTTTCCTGGCTTCACCTTCCCGGTCCGGACTGACAGGAGATAATAATAAAATTATGACATCTGAACTGTTTCCTTTGCCTGCCTTTTGCTTGTCGCCTCAGTTGGCCAGGGAGGTCGTCTGTGAGGTTTAACTCATATTCGATGTGAAATGTTCATACCAGAGCTCTTTGTCCCCACAGAGCTAAGTGTAAATTAAATCTCCACACTTATCTTGATGTGGAAAAAGAAACACTGGGGGCACCTGGGTGACTCAATCAGTTAAGTATCTGTCTTCGGCTCAGGTCCTGATCCCAGGGTCCTGGGATCGAGCCCTGCTCCAGACTCCCTGCTCAGTGGGAAGTCTGCTTCTCCCTCTCCTTCTGCCCTTCTCCTTGCTCATACTCCCCGCCCCCCCAGATGAATAAAAAATTAAAAAAACACTGGTCCTCCTGTCAATATATACCCCTTGCAGCGGCTCTTAGGTTACTTGTACCTGTCACCACCCGGCTGGAGGTGACTTCCGCTAGCAGGCCTTCCTTCTAGTTGTGTTAGAAGAGTCTTCTTTATATTGACCTAAAACCCGTGTCCCTAGAAGGAAAGCCTATGTTGTAGCTGGAAGGATCCTGAAGACGGGCAGCTTTAGGCATTGCTTCTCCCATGAAGCCTTTCTCAGCGCCCCCTCCCCCCAGTGCTCTGGCCACCCCCTCCTCAGAGCCCCGTTGCCCTGTACCACCCTGACTGTATTTTAACCTCTCCTCCTTTCTGCTTGTATGTGTGATCCTTGAGCTCCTTGAAATCTTGTCTACCCTTGAATTCATGGGACTTAGACAAATAGTCTCAATAGTGGTTTTTGGATAAATGGGGGCATGAGTGAACCCACTCCAATCCTTTTGTTTTACTTAACAGAAAACTGAGGAGCAGAGGTGCCTTGACTTGTCCGAGTTTACACACAAGTTAGTGCCAAGAGTGAGATTAGAAGACACATGGGGGTGATGCTTACATTGCCAAGTTCCTCCACTTGGGGCCCAGGGTGCCGTGTGGGAGGGGGACACATCACACTGATGCAGAGGAGGACATTATCTTCGCCTGTGACAAGGTTCTGGTATAAATTCAGCTGCAGCAGGGGAAGGAGCAGGGCAATGTTTAGGGGACCCTGAAGAGAGAATAAATAACACTTATTAGGCACCCACTGTGTACAAAGCACTCCCATAGACAAGAAAGATAGGAGAGGGAGAAGACAGCGGTGTTGCAGGAGAGAAAACGTAGATGACAGCTCCCGACCACTTAGCTCACCGTCCCAAGTAAATGCTCTTGAAAGCAGGCCTGGCAGGGAAGCAAGTACTGAGGAGATGTGGAACAGTGGCGAGGCGGTAGGGGACTTCCGAGTCAGGGTCTGAAGCGCATGAAAGGCTGAGCCTGGGCACTGGTGGATGGGGAGGGAAGGCGGTCCCTGCAGGAGGTGGGGGCCGGGTTGGCAACACCAGGCTCCTCACCTCCTCCTGCTTCCAGCCAGCCCTTCTGTCTGCCTTTGGCCAGTTCATTCTTCATTAGTTTCCTAGGGCTAGGGCCACAAATTACCACCAACTGGTGGCTTAAGACCGCAGAAATAAGTGATTCTCACACAGTTGTGGAAGTTAGAAGCCTGAAATCAAGGGGTCAGTAGGGTTGGCTCCTTTCCGAAGCCCTGAGGGAGAAGCCATTCCAGGCCTCTCTTCCAGCTTCTGGTGATTGCCAGCCATCCTTGTTGTTCCCTGGCTTGGGGCTGCCCTCCAATCTCCGCCTGTCTTCACACGGTCTTTCCCCGCTCTGTGTCTTGAATCTCCCCCTCCTTTCTCTCATAAGGCTGCCTGTCATGGATTTAGGGCCCACCATCAATCCAGGATGAGAATCTCTCCTCAAGGTCTCAAGGTCTCTCCTCAAGGCCCTATTTCTGAAGAAAGTCACATTCACAGGTACAAGGGTGTTAGCACTTGTACATCTCTTTTTGGATATCACTATACAACCCACTATACCATCCATTCCCTTCTGGCAGCTACTGTCTTAAGCGGTGGCCTCCAACCACGTGCCTCCACCCCCATGCCTGGGATGGTCCTCACACCAAGACTCTTCATTCACATTCCCAGGGTCCTAAGTTAGGTTGGAGAAATTACAGAGCTGAGCGGACTTAATCCAGCTCATAAATACACCATCTGCTTTCACTCAAGTCCAGCAACTCCCAGCAAATGGGTGTTTGCCCTCTTGCTGATTACACACACACATGCACACACACGCACACAGAGCCAAGATCCTTTCTTCCCAGCCTACTATCCGCAAACTCTCTCCAAGTTCTCTGCTTTCCTTTCTGGGAAAACCTTGCCAAGAGAAGTGAGCCTCATCCTGTCCCTCTATGCCCCATTGTTAGCTCCCTTTTCTCCATGCTGAGGAGGCCATGTGCCTCAGCCAAGACACCCAGCTGAGTCCAGTCTTCCGGCCGTGCCCATCAAGAGGCAGTCATGGGAGGGAAGAGGCCATTTTGGAAGTAGAGTCCCTAACTGGAGCTGTTTCAACCCCTGGCCATTTTGTGTTTTCCTAGTTCTGGCCCAAGATATCACGGAGCATGGACAAAACATCCTTTTCCACATCCCTAATCCACATAACCCATGAGCATAATCAAATAGTTGCTGTTTTAGGCCACTAAGTTTGAAGTGGTTTCCTTTGCAGCAACAGATAACTGGAACAGAATTTGGTCCCTGGAAGTGAGACACCACCATAACCAAACTTAAAACATCTGGCAGGAGATGCCTGACAGGCCTCAAGGAGTCCAGGCTAGAAGGACTTCAAGGAGACGGCAGGTGGAAGTTCAAAGGAAAGTTGAGGAAAATGTACTTGGAACTTGGAGGAACAAAGACCCTTGTTGCATCACGGTAGATAGTTTGGCAGAACTTTTCTCTGTGCTCATGTAAATAAAACAGAGAAAGTGCCTAAGGAATGGAAGGATCTGGCTAAGATTTCCAGGCAGAATGTTGAAGGGGCAATGGGCTTATCTTGGCTTTGTACCCTAAGAAACAGGTACTGAGAGGAATGCTAAAGAAGGAATTATTCTGTTTTTAAACAGAATTTAGAGGAGACATAAAAAGGCCCTGACAGTCTTTTGAGCCAGCAAAGAATTCTCAAAGTAATAAAGGGTCCCATGGCAAAAATCAAAAGACACTATCAGGAAAACATAGTCTCCTGGTAAAGATGAGGACAAAAGTGTGATTACAAAGCCCATTGTTAATACCAGAAAGATCTAAGATGGTGCCTCATAGAATCTTTCCAACAGACAGAAGTACTCCTAAGAGTCTTAAAGGTGTTTTTTGCACAGCCTCTCTGCTAGACAATGGGGTTTCTCAAGAGCTTAAAGACAGTAGTCTTCATGGGGCGCCTGGGTGGCTCAGTGGATTAAAGCCTCTGCCTTTGGCTCGGGTCATGATCTCAGGGTCCTGGGATTGAGCCCCACATTGGGCTCTCTGCTCAGCAGGGAGCCTGCTTCCTTCTCTCTCTCTGCCTGCCTCTCTGCCTACTTGTGATCTCTGTTTGTCAAATAAATAAATAAAATCTTTGAAAAAAAAAAAAAAAAGATAGTAGTCTTCAACAGCCTTACTGGGGCTCCGAGACAGAGGAGGACTTCCCTTAGATTTATGAGTGCAACTTGTCTAATGAAGTTGTTTACTGAGCCCCAGTTAGATTCAGAGAAAAACCACAGAGTTTTTAAGACCTGTATTTGGGGGGCACCTGGGTGGCTCAGGGGGTTAAAGCCTCTGCCTTTGGCTCAGGTCATGATCTCAGGGTCCTAGGATGGAGCCCCGCCTGGGACTCTCTGCTCAGCGGGGAGCCTGCTTCCCTTCCTCTCTCTCTGCCTGCTTGTGATCTCTGTCTGTCAAATGAATTCTTTAAAAAATCTTAAAAAAAAAAAAAAAGACCTGTATTTGGGTGGGGAGAGGGACACCTGGGTGATACAGTCAGTTAAGCTTCTGACTGTTGGTTTCTGCTCAGGCCATGATCTCAGGGTCATGAGATGGAGCCCCGAATTAGGCTCTGTGCTCAGCATGGAGTCTGCTTGAGATTCTCTTCTCCCTCTGCCCCTCCCCCACCCCACTCTCTGGCTTACTCTCCCCTGCAATAAATAAACAAATCTTAAAAAAAAAAAAGACTTGTATTGCTAGAAGCACCACCAGCTCAACCTGAAAGGGAGAGAAATAATTCAAAATGAAGAGGCCATTGAACCTATGCCTGTCTTGCTATTATATGCTGTGTGTGTATGTGTGTGTGTGTATAGATGGGTACAGGTAAATAAATTGAGAAGAACCTTTCCTAAAGAACCAAACCTGAGGAGCCTCACATGCACATAGACTTGATTTAGAAGTGATTCTGGGGGCGCCCGGGTGGCTCAGTTGGTTAAGCAACTGCTTTTAGCTCAGGTCATGATCCTGGAGTCCCAGGATCAAGTCCTGCATCAGGCTCCATGCTCAGCAGGGGGTCTGCTTCTCCCTCTAACCTCTCCCCCCTCATGCTCTCTCTCTCTCTCTCACACACAAACAAATAAATAAATAAATAAAAATTTTTTTAAAGAAATGATTCTGGACCTTGATTCTAAGCCTGATGTAGTAGGGGAATGAAACTTCGTGGGATCTTGGGAGGGGCATGAGGCCAGAGGGTGGAATGGAGCAGTTCAAAACAATGAGCACAGTTCTTTGACTAATGGAACGTGATGGAAGGTCTACTCTGTGTGTTCCAGGAGTTCTCTGGCCCAGCAATTCTGGCAGAAGTCCTGGTTGACCCTGATGGGACCTCCTTGATTCAGAGAAGCTAGTTCTTCAATGGGCCAATCCGTCTGGCACCGAAGTGAAATGCACTGAGTGACCAGACCCAGATCATCCATTCATCCTGGAGCCGCACTCATGGACGGGGATAGGGAAAATAAGGGGTATCTCCCCAAAGGAAAACCAGAGTATGGCTCCCAGGAGAATACTGAATGTCAAGCAGGCAAAAACAGCACATATCTACCACCTTAAGACAGGGAGACTGTCCTCAGGGAACTCAGCATCGCAGTATGGAGATGACAGGGAAGTGACTGTCATGGGGGAGGTGCTACACAAGTGTGGTTAGATGAAGAGTTAGGAAAGTCTTCTCCGAGAACTTTGAGCTGGATCTTAAAGGAGGAACAAATTTTAGTCAAGTAGGCAAGAGAGAAGAGGGCCATTCAGACAGAGGGAACAGCTTGAACAAAGGCCTGGTGTGTGCGTGGTTGGGAGGACCATTGGGGGAAGCCAAATAATTGACACTATGTGCCTCTTCTAGTGCGATGTACTAACAAGGACACATTCTACTCACGCAATTTATACCAAAAATTCTCAAAGCCTGAGTCTTATGAGAAAACACTAGACAAAACCAAATGAAGGCTATTCCACAAGCTAACGCTTATATTCCTTAAAAATGTTTTGAAATGAATAGGTGGTGGGGATTAAAGAGTATACTTATGATGAGCCTAGAATAACGTAGAGTTGTTGAATCACTATATTGTATACTTGAAACTAATATAACACTGTATTTAACTATACTGGAATTAAAATTAAAAACTTAATACAAAAAAGACCAAAAATTTTTTTAAATGTTCCAAAATGTAGGCTTTTGGTGTTATCTCCAAAGGAGTGTGCCCACTATTGCATTTCAGTGAGTAATATTTTAAAAGTTGACTTGTATAATGTTAATTAAATATATAGGTACACACATACATTTTATGTATACTTAAGAATAAGAAAAAAATCTAGATGTATGGATATGCATTAAGAGGTTAATTGTGGTTACTCCAGGTGGTGAATAAGACTATAAAGTCTTATTTCTTGTGGCTTATATAGATTTACTAATTTTTCTATACTGAAAAATTACATTACTTGTATAATGAATATAATAAAAGGAAAAATTCAAAGAATAGGGGCACCTGGATGTCTCAGTCAGTTAAGTGACCTTTTGTGAGTCTTTTTAAAAGATTTTATTTATTTATTTATTTATTTATTTATTTGAGAGAGAAAGAGAGAGCACAAGATGAGTGAAAAGCAGACTCCCTGCTGAGCAAGGAGCCTGATGTCCATCCCAGGACCCTGAGATCATGACCCCAGCTGAAGGCAGACACTTAACCACTGAGCCACCCCAGGCATCTGGCGTCTGACTGTTGATTTTATTTTATTTTTAAAAAGATATTATTTATTTATTTGACAGGGACAGACAGAGAGACAGAGAGAGAGCACACATACATGAGCAGGGGAAGAGAGAAGCAGATTCTCTGCTGAGCAGGGAGCCCCAGGGCTCCATCCCAGGACCCTGAGATCATGACCTGAGCCAAAGGCAGACACTTAACCGACTGAGCTACCCAGGCGTCCTGACTCTTGATTTTAGCTTGGGTGGTGACCTTGGGGTAATGAGATGGACCCCCAGATCAGGCTCCTTGCTGAGGGAAGAGCCTGTCTGAGATTCTCTCTGTCCCTCTCCCTCTGCCCCTCCCCACTTCACACTCAGGAGAGCACATGCTCTTTCTCTCCCTCTCTCTAAAAGAAAGAAAGATAGGAAGAAAGACAGAAAGAAAGAGAGAGAGAAAGGCAGGAAGAAAGACAGAGTGAGAGAGAGGGAGGGAGGAAGGAAAGGAAGAAAGAGAGAGAGGAAGGAAGGAAGGAGGGAAGGAAGGAATGCAGACCGCAGACCTCCTGAATCATAATCTGAATTTTTTTAAAAGATTTTATTTATTTATTTGTCAGATAGAGAGAGAGCACAGGAGCAAGCACAGGCAGACAGAGTGGCGGGCAGAGGCAGAGGGAGAAGCAGGCTCACTGCTGAGCAAGGAGCAGATGTGGGACCCGATCCCAGGACGCTGGGATCATGACCTGAGCTGAAGGCAGCTGCTTAACCAACTGAGCCACTCAGGCGTCCCGCATAATCTGCATTTTAATAAAAGGTTCGGGTGACTTATTTGCATATCCATGTCTCAGAAGCCCTATGTAAGGATTTTGGACTTAGTTCTGTAGGCACCAGGGAGCCCGCCTCAGATCTGTCTTCCCTTCCTGTCCACAGTAGGGGAGAGTAGGTGGTTCTTCATCTTCTCTTCCTGGTTTCTTCACCAGCTCCTCTCCTCCACTGATGTCAAAGCAGACCAGGCCTCCTGCTCTGTTCCCTTCACAGACCTTGCCTCAGCCACGTTGTCCTAAACACACCTCACGAACCCCTTGGATCTGAAAGTTGGTAAATAAAAAGGTAGGATTCTATGATTTTATGAATGACTGCTTTGCACAGCACAGTGACCTTATGAAACTCATTATGCCCAAGCAGCGGTACATGCTGAAAATATATGTAGGTTCAAATAACATTAAGAAAAACATATAGATGCTAAAGTCTATAGCGAATTAAGAAGAGGAGCTGAGGATGCTTGGAGACATCATTCCTGACCTTTTCTTTGTAATAAGCTGTGGTATTTTTTTTCCTGACTATAAAAACTAATACATATCCATTATTGAAAGCATGGGAAATACATTAGTTTAAATAAGAAGAAAATAAAAAGGCAGTCAGAGGGAAAAACGAAGTATTCAAAACAAATTGGAAGATAGAAATCCAGGCATGTAAACACACACACACACACACACACACACACACACACACACACGCACGCACTTCCTCTTCTATCCACTCCCTGGGCCCTTCTGATTTGGTTATATCAATAATTAAGAATTGATCAATATCGAATATTTACATATTAAGACTATAAACCCTGTCAACCAGGGACTATGTAGTATTGGTGATTACTTTTCCTTTCTTGCATATTTTGCTTTTCTGGAGATTAATCAGTTATCGTTGTTAGTTGTTTGTACATTTACTTTCCTATGTCCTTATTAATTATTTTTTCTTTGCCACCTTAAGTGGGTAAATATTGTCCCAATATGTTCAAATATATTGGATGTTCTATCAGTTTCATCTTGTTGACACCATATAGTCTTTCCAAATCTTTGGACTTCTCTAGCCTGCCCTGGTTGTCATGCAGGGGGTCTGTGGGCATCTCCCCTCATCTCCATCCTTGGGAACCCCCCTCACCACGCTCCTCTGTTGGAAACCTTCACTCTAGGTTCCATGAACTTCCCTTTCTTGGGTTTCTACTCGTTTTGGTAGAAAACCTCCCCCAACAACTTCCTAAGAAAGAGTTGATGGGAAATAATACTGTTGGCTTCTTGTGTGTCTAGAAGCATCTTCATTTTGTGTTCGCCATTCATCATTTGGCTGTGTATCTAATGAAAGGCTGGAAAGAACTTTCCTTCAGAATTTCTCTGTCTCCTAAATAAATAAATAACATTCTTAAAAAAAAGTTTTATATTGAAATAATTATATGAGCAGCAAGGTTCCATACAGCCTTCACCAGTTTCCCTCAATGATTCCATCTTCTGTGATGATAGCGTACTGCCCAAACTGGAACATGAACATTGGTATGTGTGTATACATGTTCTGTGACATGTTATCACACATGTAGGTTCACGTAACTACCACTGCAGTCAAGACACAGAACCATTCCATCATCGCAAACATCTTGCCCAAGCTACCACTTTATGGTCACATCCACCCTTACCATCCCTAACTAATCTGTTTTCCATCTTCTATAATTTTTTTACATCTTGCAAATGTTATATAATGGAATTATACAGTTTTTATCTTGGGGGGATTTTTTTTTTCACACAGCCTAATGCCTTTAACACCCATTTGAGCTGCTGCATGTATCGGTAGTGTGTGCTTTTTACTGCTGAGTAAGAGTCTATGCTATGGCTGTGTCACAGTTCACTTAACCATTCACCTATTGAAGGACCTTTTGGTTGTTTCCAATTGTTGGCTATTACAAATAAAGCCCTGGGGTGCCTGGTGACGTAGTCGGTTGGATATCTGCCTTCAGCTCAGGTCACAATCTCAGGGTCCTGGGATCAAGCCCCCGCATAGGGTTCCCTGCCTATCAGGGAGTCTGCTTCTCCCTCTCCCTCTGCCTCTCCCCCCTGCTCATTTTCTCTCTCTCTCTCTGTCACTCTCTCTCAAATAAATAAATAAAATCTTTAACAAAAAAAACCTACAAACAAACTCTATGAGCATTCATGTAAAGGTTTTGTGTGGATATAAATTTTCATTTCTCTAGTACAAATGCCCAGGACTGTGATGGCTTGGGTCATATGGTGTTTGTTCATTTTTTTTTTCTTTTTAAAACAGATTTATTAAGATATAATTTACATAATATAGAGTCCACCCATTTAAATTGTACGATGTAATATTTTTATTATATTTAGAGTCCTTCCCCTCTTCCCCACTGACCCACAACGGACTGTGACAAAGAGGAAGAAATAAACCTTTATTATGGTAAAGCATTGAGATTTGGGGGTTATTTGCTATAACATTTAGCCTGCCCTGACTAATTTGGCTCCATCTCTGGAGAAACTGCCTTTAACTCCTGGATCTCAGTTTCCTCATCAGAAAATGAGGGGTTCAAAATAGGGGCTCTCTTGGTTGCATTTCAACAATAACACTCCATTTATAGATTGTATGGTTATTGTTTACAAGTGGTTTCAAACTTTGCAAGGACTAATTATAGAATTTCTCAACTATAAAATGGAGTAAGTTCTCCATTTACAGATGGGTTGGGCTCCAAAAGTCCAGGCAGGACTCCCTTGTTGGAACATTGTTTCTGTGAGAAAATAGATTCTATATTTTAAAATATACACCAACTTCTGCTTAACCCTCAGTGCTAAGACCCTCTGATCCCCAGGTGGAGGTAGTGAGTGACGTGGAAGAACAGGGACTGAGCAGAGGCTCTAGGGTATTTGAAAGGAAAGAAGGGAGGTTAAGATGGACCAGAACACCAAGGAAATACAAATCAAAACCACAATGAGATACCACCTCACACCAGTCAGAATGGCTAAGATCAACAAGTCAGGAAATGACAGATGCCGGCGAGGATGCAGAGAAAGGGGAACCCTCCTACACTGTTGGTGGGAATGCAAGCTGGTACAACCACTCTGGAAAATAGTATGGAGGTTCCTCAAAAAGTTGAAAATGGAACTACCCTACAACCCAGCAATCGCACTACTGGGTATTTACCCTAAAGATACAAATGTAGTGATCTGAAGGGGCACATGCACCCGAATGTTTATAGCAGCAATGTCCACAATAGCCAAACTATGGAGAGAACCTAGATGTCTATCATCAGATGAATGGATAAAAAAGATGTGATATATATACATATGTACATGTATATGTATATACGTATACGTATACGTATA
>ML104723.1:0-21731 GCA_003697995.1 Taxidea taxus jeffersonii | reverse complement strand
TATACGTATACGTATACGTATATACATATACATGTACATATGTATATATATTCACATATGTGTGTGTATATATATATATATATTCACAATGGAATATTATGCAGCCATCAAAAGAAATAAAATCTTGCCATTTGCAATGACGTGGATGAAACTAGAGGGTATTATGCTGAGCAAAATAAGTCAATCAGAGAAAGACAATTATCATATGATCTCCCTGATATGAGGAATTTGAGAGGCAACATGGGGGGTTTAGGGGATAGAGAAGGAAAAAATGAAACAAGATGGGATTGGGAGGGAGACAAACCATAGAGACTCTTAATCTCAGGAAACAAACTGAGGGTTGCTGTGGGGAGGGGAGTAGGGAGAGGGTAGTAGGGTTATGGACATTGGGAAGGGTATGTGCTATGGTGAGTGCTGTGAAGTGTGTAAACTTCAGTGTGATTCACAGACCTGTACCCCTGGGGCAAATAATACATTATATGTTAATTTTTAAAAATGGACCAGACCATGGGCCAAGACGTCAGCTGCACAATGTTCCTTAGGAAGTCATGGAAACCATTATACATGCCAATCATTCCTGACTTGGATGTTTTCAATTCTCTATATACACATCTCTGCATTTTAACTATTCTTGTGTATATGTTCTGTGCAGGGCAGAGATGAATTTTTCATGGAGCTAATGAAGCTGAAGCTTCAGCATCCTCATTCACACATAGCACACTTCCAAGGCCCTAAGAAATGTGTCTGCAAGGTCATTTGTTTTTGTACAAGTTGAAAAAATAAGATATGTTAACTGCAGGTGGTTAAAACTTCGATTTCCACTTTGATGTCCTTTCCTTCACATTTGCCCTTGTGTTAAATGGTACTGGAATGGTAACAGGCATTTTTGGAATCAGCTAAGGGGAAACTTAGTTGGAGATAAACTCCATGGAAGTCTAAAATTATTTCCATGCATAGCTGAACATTCCTGCTGAAGGAATAACTCTAGGAGTCTCTTATCCACCCATGTGCTGACTTACATCATGTTATGACCTAGAGGTGCAAAGCCAGAGTTCAAATCAAGACCTAAATGTGTCCTACATTTAGCACCTGGTACCAGAAGTATGCAGGAGAGAAGGGAAATAAAGCTTAGAAGATGTACAAAGCAGAAGCTAGTCAGAAGAAAATTTTTCCAATTGTCAGCTGTGCAAAATTATGAGCAGAGGATTCTGTCCATATTGACATCTAGTCAAAATAAGTTTTGCCCTGGTGGTAATACACTCAATAACACGGTATATCATTATAAATGTACCATACATTCTTTTCTCTTTTGATGGGAACTGTTCAAAATACAATTTGTCAGAATTCCTATCTTTATATTTTTTTCATGACACAAATTACCAATATCAAAACAGTTAATAAAAAAACCCATAATACGGGGCGCCTGGGTGGTTCAGTGGGTTAAAGCCGCTGCCTTCAGCTCAGGTCATGATCCCGGGGTCGTGGGATCGAGCCCCGCATGGGGCTCTCTGCTCTGCGGACAGCCTGCTTCCTCCTCTCTCTCTCTCTGCCTCTCTGCCTACTTGTGATCTCTGTCTGTCAAATAAATACATTCTTTAAAAAAATAAAATAAAAACCCATAATACACCAATCATAATGAGGTTCTCAAAGGCAAATTGGGTAGTAAATGTAGTCAATTTGAAGAGTATATTTAAGATTAGTCTTTGCATGGGAAAAATTTTTAAAGCTGACAAATTATCATAAAAACTCCTATAATAATTTGATGAATTAAATGAAAGTCACACTTGAATATTACTTTTTTCTTACATGTTTGGCTACATACTCTTTGGTGGCCTCTTCATATGGCAATTTTTAGAAAGGACAAAAAAGATAATTCAGTCTTTTCCTAGATAATTCATTTTCTTCTTAATGGCAGATTAAATTTGCCTTTTTTTTTTTTAAGGTTTGTTTATTTGGGGAGCAGGGGCAGAAGGAAAGGGAGAGAGAAACGAAAACCGACTCTGCGCTGAGCATGGAGACCAACACAGGGCTTAATCCCACGACCTTGAGATCATGACCGAGCCGAAACTAAGAGTCGGGTGCTTAACCAGCTTCACTATCCAGGCACCCCCAAATTTGTCTTTAATTATTTGATCACTTGGAATAGTCTCTTTCAAGTTCACAATTTGTCATTGGCAATGTCATGTAAATTTCGTTTGTTAGTAAACTGGGGAAAAGCTTGATCAAGTTTCTTTCATTTATGAGCTAAAATCCCAGAGCTTTTAAAAATGTGTAATTTGTGGGACGCCTGGGTTGCTCAGTTGGTTAAGCGGCTGCCTTCGGCTCAGGTCATGATCCCAGCGTCCTGCGATCGAGTCCCACATCGGGCTCCTTGCTTGGCAGGGAGCCTGCTCCTCCCTCTGCCTCTGCCTGCCTCTAGGTCTGCCTGTGCTCGCACTCTCTCTCTCTCTAACTAATAAATAAATTTTAAAAAAATTTAAAAAATGTGTAATTTGTTGTGATTTATTTTCTCACTGTAAATAAATATTCACTTCTGTATGTCTCTATATTTGTAATCTAAAGAGCTTTTATTTAAATTCTAGTTAATAACATACCATGCAGCAGTGGTTTCTGGAGTAGAATTCAGTGACTCCTCACTTATATACAACACACAGGGCTCATCACAAGTGCCCTCCTTCATCCCTATCCCTCACCCAGCCCACCACCCACCCACCCACCAAGCACACGCACCCCCACGATTGTATAAGCATCAGGCTCCACAAAACCTGGCCAACTGCAGTGTAGAACATTCTCTCAGGTGCTGCTACAGCTACTTGAGGTGTTGGGCCTGGTGACTCAGGCCCCAAGCCCAGGAGCTGACTTGTCAGGTCAATCTGGGCCAATCAAAAATTAAAAATGGAGTCACCAGAGTGGGGGCACCTGGGTGGCTCAGTGGGTTAAAGCCTCTGCCTTCGGCTCTGGTCGTGATCCCAGGGTCCTAGGATCAAGCCCCGCATTGGGCTCTCTGCTCAGCAGGGAGCCTGCTTCCCTTCCTCTCTCTCTCTACCTACCTGTGATCTCTGTCCATCAAATAAATAAATAAAATCTTAAAAAAAAAAAAAAGTCACCAGAGTGGATCAAATTAAAATGCCTCCTTATGGGCTCATCTCTGAGGTATTTTAGGTTCCCGGTAACATTACCAGACCTACCTCTATCTTTGCTTCTCAAGGATCCCTGGATTAAAAGGAGCCTGCCATTCCCTATCTAGGCCTAGTGACTCCCCATCTCCCACCCCGTGAACAGTGTTTTAAACACTCAGAAACATGCCCATGTCCTTAATGAAATCAAACATTTCACTGGCAATAATATATCCTGTGTTTAAAAAAAAAAAAAAAAAAAAGGAGTGTTTAAAAAAGCAAGGTAATTCTGTCTCCTTGAAAATTAAGGGTGGTTAAGGGTTTGTGCTAGCACCATCTAGTGACAAAAAGAGGTAAGTTTGGCTTGCCAAAATCTGTCAAAACACTGGGGAGAGAAATGATACCAGTGGCGCTGTTCCACCCCCCACCCTTTTCTGAAAGGTGTTCAGAGTACTGTGGTTTACTCGATTCCGCTATGCCTTTTGGTCTTTAACTTATGACCCCAAATAGATCAGGCAGAGACAGAAGTATGAAGTACAAACTGGGAGGGCAAGAGACAGGGCCCATTTTAACCTCTGATACGCTATCTGTAGGGGTCACACTGCAGTCCCTTAGAAGTTCAGCAAGCCACTGGCTTCATGTAGCAGGAGGCCCTTAAGATGGCAAGCCAGGTGGGGAGAGGCCAACACAACTCTGCTTACCCCTGGCTGAACCTGTTGCATATCCTGACTTCTAACTGGAAACTGCTCCCTGGTCTAACCCCTCGGTTTCTCTCCTTACCAGCTGCTTTTTTTCTGCCTCTGGCTCAGTCCAGGTTTGGCCTACCTCCATTCCACTTTGTTTCAGTTCAGCTCCTTTCTTCCTTCCATTCTAATTTTTCCAAAACAAATCTGGCTTTAGGCATGTACTCGCAGCTTTTATTGAGTTTGTTTTTGTTTTCCTAAATTTTACTTCATGTGGTAAGTACATTTAATATGGGATCTACCCTCTTAACAGATTTTTAAGTATACAGCATGATATTGCTATCTCTAGGCACAATATTATACAACAGATCTCCAGGCCTTATTCATCTTGGGTAACTGAAACTTTGCAGTCATTGATTAGCAACTCTCCCTATCCCTCTCCCCGCAGTACCTAGCAGCTACCATCATATTCTTTGTTTCTATGGATTTGACTATTTTAGATAACTTACATAAGGGCTATCATACAGTATTTGACCTTCCATGACTGCCTTGTTTCACTTAGCAAAATGTCCTCAAGTTTCATCCATGTTATCACATATGGCAGATTTCTTTCTTTCTTAGGGTGAATAATGTTCCATTATATATAATACCACATTTCTTTTATCTATTGATCTGTTCAGTGGACATGTAAGTTGTTTCCACATCTTGACTCTTGTGAATAGTGTCACAATGAACATGGGAGTGCTATCACCTCTTGGAGAACTTGATATATAAGTTTTTTTGGATAAATACCCAGATATGGGATTGCTGGGTCACATGGTAGTTCTATTTTTAATTTTTAGAAGGATTTCCATAGAGGCTGCACCATTTAACATTCCCACCAACAGTATACAAGGGTTCCACTTTCTCCACATGCTTGCCAAAACATTTGACTTGTTTTTGTTCTTCTATAATAGCTATCTTAACATATGTGAGGAGATATCTGGCTGTGGTTTTGATTTGCATTTCCTTGATGATTAGTAACATTGAGTGTCTTTTAATATACCTGTTGGTCATTTATATGCTTTTCTTTGGGGAAATGTCTATTTAAATCCCTTGTCCAGGGGCACCTGGGTGGCTCAGTGGGTTAAAGCCTCTGCCTTCGGCTCAGGTCATGATCCCAGAGTCCTGAAATCGAGCCCTACATCAGGCTCTCTACTCAGCGGGGAACCTGCTTCTCTCCCCCAAGCCCCTTCTCTGCCTGCCTCTCTGCCTTGTGATGTCTGTCAAATAAATAAAATCTTTTTTTTTTAAGATTTTTAAATTTATTTATTTGTCAGAGAGAGAGGGAGCGAGCACAGGCAGACAGAGTGGCAGGCAGAGGCAGAGGGAGAAGCAGGCTCCCTGCCCCAAGCAAGGAGCCCGATGTGGGACTTGATCCCAGGACACCGGGATCATGACCTGAGCCGAAGGCAGCCGCTTAACCAACTGAGCCACCCAGGCGTCCCAAATAAAATCTTTTTTAAAAAATCCCTTGCCCAAGCGCCCCCGGGGTGGTTCAGTTGTTAAGCGGCTGCCTTTGGCTCCGGTTATGATCCCAGAGTCCTGGGATGGAGCCCTTCATGGGGCTCCCTGCTCAGCAGGAAGCCTGTTTCTCCCTCTCCCACTCCCCCTGCTTGTGCTCCTTTTCTTACTGTTTCTCTCTGTCAGATAAATATTTTAAAAAATAAATCCTTTGCCCATTTTTAAAATTATGTTATTAGTTCTTCAGCTGTTAAGTTATAGGAGTTCATTATACACATTAGAAATTAATTCCTTATCAAATCTATGGTTTGCAAACATTTTCTCCTGTTCTGTAAGTTGCCTTTTTACTCTATCAATGGATTTCATTGCTATGCGTTAAGTTTCTTAGTTTGATGTAGTCTCACTTGTCCATTTTTGCTTCTGTTGTCTCTGCTTTTCGTGTCACAGCCATGAAATCATTGCCAAGATCCATGTTTCCTTTTTTTCCTACCTATCAAACAGTTTCAGGTCTTACATTTAAGTTCTTCATCCACTATTTGGCATGTAAGTATCCAGTTTTCCCACCGCCATTTGATACTGAGTTTTCATTCAGCTGATATTTATTGAGCATCTTTGGGCCAGGAACTATGGTATGTACAGGGGTTTCAAGGCTGAGAATAACATGATGGTTGCAAACACATCCTCTGGAACCAGACTGCCTAGGTTCAAATCCTGGTATCATTATTTCTAACTGCATGACCTTGAGCAGGGTACAAATTAGTTGTACCCCAATTTTAAAAAAGGGGATAACTACGGTCTTTTCCTCACAGGACTGATGTGATTATTGAAAGAATATATGTAGAGGTCCTAGACAGGTGTCTGGCACCCAATAAGCATTCTCAAGTGCTGGCTCTTAAGGCATGGTCCTTGCCTCTTAAGGAGCTCACAACTTACACTTGCCCCTATCCACCTGACCTACTTGGCAGTCAGGGCCATCTGGCTCTTTTGACACTTCAAATGACCCATAGCTCCCGGCTACCTTTTCCTGGGACCGTGAGATGAACGGGGTACAAGTTCCTGTATCACAGATTACTTGCGTGACTCTGGGTAAGTATTATCTACCCTCTGGGTCTCACTTAATGCACTTGTAAAGGAAGGTAGCTGGGCCAAAATTGATTTCCAACATCCCAACAAACTCCTTGCTCTGGGTAGCTCAAGTTAAAACTATGTCAGCTTGGGAAGTCACTTCACCTCTCTGCCTTAGTTTCCTCATCTGTAAAATGGGATAATATTACTAACCACCTCTTAGGCTGTGGTGAGAGTTCAACATGGCAACGCAAACCGGGTTGGCAGCGCTTTCCCAGCGGACCTCAGGTTCAGACCCACCTGCCTCCGCCATTCAACGCATGCGCGCTGGCGTCCCTGCGGCTCGCTAGCCGGTTTCCGACTTCCGGTTCCGCTGGGACCCGGAGGCCAGAGCGACTAATGGCGGCGTCCACGAAAAAGGCCACCGGGGGCGTTGAAGACGCCGCGACGGAAGAAGAACCGCAAATTCTGGAACCTGGGGCAGCCCCGTTTGGAAACTTCCCTCATTATTCCCGCTTCCATCCTCCAGAAGAACGGCTCCGCCTCCTGCCCCCGGAGCTGCTTCGCCGGCTCTTTCCTCAGAGTTCCGAAACGAGGCCGATCCTGGGGCTCGACGTGGGGTGTAACTCTGGGGTGAGTGACGGGGGCGGGGTCGGAGGTCGGGGCGGTTGGCTTCCTCCGCTTTCGCTGGGGCTTTGGTTTGGGCGGGGCATTACACCCGTCACGACTTTTCCAGAATGAGTTTAAAGGCGTCGCCTGGGCCAGCCCCTTGCTGCAGCTACCGGACCTCCAGGGTCCCACCACCATCTCTGTTAGGAATCGTGGGGAGGAACAATTTTTAACTCCGTTCCAAATTCCTGCGTCCCCTCCCTTGCCTTCGCCCGCTCACGGCCAAACCTCATGTGGGAAGGCCGCCGTATTTGGGCTTCTGGCACTTGTCTTCTGTCTAGCGTGGCTGGCGACCAGGCTTCAGAGAGGGGGCTTCCGGAGACCCACCTTTGGGAGAGCACAGGGATTGGTTTCCTGGGAGAGGTGAGCTGGGGTAACAGAATCATGTCTGGAATTTAGATTCGGGTGCCATATAGTGTAGGATAGACGCTGGAGCCAAGTGGATATTTATTTAAAAAGCAGTGTGTTGACCGAGTACAGTGGAGAGGATGAGAGGGAGAATACAGCTTCCTGGTGGAGGAAGGCATTGCCACGTCTTCTTACCACAAAGTATTCTTAGGCCTAGAGTGATTATAGTGAAATCACATCCAGAATATCGAAATGTCTCTCTGACACCTATCTGTAACTACTAGCATATCCTAGAGGAACAGACATTCTAACCCTATGATTGCAAATCACAGACATGTAATAAAAAGTAAGCTTCTATTCCTGACCCTAAATTCTTCTTTCCCCCTACACAGTGGCACCCGCTGTTTATAATTTCTTGGGTATGCATCCTATGCGTACACAAACATGTATGTATGTATAAATATCCCACCTCTTTGAGCTTTATACATAGTAACATACTATTTTTCACCTTGCTTTTCACTTAATAATTTGGAGGTCATCTATGTCACTCCATTTTTGTAGCAGCTTCAAAATTGTATGGATATACCATAATTTATAGGGTGCTTTATTTACATTTCTGAAACTCCCAGGCCCCACTCTGGACCTACACTGATTCAGGATCTGGGGTGATTGAGCCCTTGAGTTTGTTTTGTTGTTGTTGTTGTTGTTTTTTAAGATTTTATTTATTTATTTATTTGACAGAGAGAGCACAAGCTGGGGGAGTGACAGGGAGAGGGAGAAGCAGGCTCCCTGATGGACAGGGAGCCTGATGTGGGGCTCCATCCCAGGACCCTGGGATCATGATCTGAGTCAAAGGCAGATGCTTAACTGACTGAGCCACCCAGGCACCCCTGTATTTTCTTTTTTAAGCTTCTAGGGTGTTCTGAGATTGGGGAATTGAGGAGATGGTGAAGGACTGAATTGAGGACGGTGTGGAGGAAGGACTGATGTGACAAAATGACTAGTCCAGTTGGCATACCCAAGATCAGATAGGAAGAGGGAGTCAGCAAAGAAATAAGCATACAAATGGGGAGAAAATTAAGCAGCATAGTATAGGACCTTCCTACTCAAAATGTGGTCCTTGATCTATAGCATCAGTATGACTTGGACACTTACTAGAAATGCAGACTCTCAGGGTGCCTGGGTGACTCTGACAGTTAAGAGTCCGACTCTTGGGACGCCTGGGTGGCTCATTTGGTTAAGCGGCTGCCTTTGGCTCAGGTCATGATTCCCCTGGGATCGAGTCCCACATCGGGCTCCTTGCTCAGCAGTGAGCCTGCTTCTCCCTCTGCTTCTGCCTGCCACTCTGCCTGTGCTCGCTCCTGCACTTTCTGTCTGACAAATAAATAAATAAAATCTTTAAAAAAAAAAAAGTCCGACTCTTGATCTCAGCTCAGGTCATGATCTCAGGGTTGTGAGTTCAAGCCCCACATTGGGCTGCATGCTAAGTATAGAGCCTACCTAAAAAACAAAAACAGAAAAGGAAAAAAAACTAGAAATACAGAACCTCAGTTCCCCTCCTCCACAATCTACTAAATCAGCATCTTTATTTGAATAAGATCCGTAGGTGATATGCATATCATTAATTATTAATACACATATTAAAATGTGAGTAGCCTGGTATATAGGAAAGAACCTAATGTAGCCTAAATGATTCCATGTACTAACTGTGTGACATTGGACAAGTCATTAGCCTCTGAATCATAATTTTTAAAATATAGAATTTTTTGTGAACTATGCCACACATGCAGAAAAGTGCATAAAACATAAATTTACACTTTATGAATTATTATAATGTAGACACCTTTATGACAGTTGTCCAGATCAAGAATAAAACATTGTCATACAGATCCCTTATATCACTACTCCTGTTCATAAACCCCCTCTCCATCCAGAGGTAAAAACTAGGCTTACCTTTATTATTATTTACTTGCTTTTCTTTCTTTTTTTTTTTAAAGATTTTATTTATTCATTTGACAGACAGAGATCACAATTAGGCAGAGAGGCAGGCAGAGAGAGAGGAGGAAGCAGTCTCCCTGAGCAGAGAGCCTGATGCGGGGCTCAATCCCAGGACCCTGGGATCATGACCTGAGCTGAAGGCAGAGGCTTTAACCCACTGAGCCACCCAGGCGCCCCACTTGCTTTTCTTTATAGCTCACTATTTTTGTATCCCTAAATAATGTAGTTTAATCTTGCCCATTTTTGAACTTCATATTATGGAAGCTGGCCATGTATTTTGTTTTGTGTCTTGCTTTTTTTTTTTTTTTTTTAAGATTTCATTTATTTATTTGACAGACCACAAATAGGCAGAGAGGCAGACAGAGAGAGAGGACGGGAAGCAGGCACCCTGGGATCATGACCTGGGCTGAAGGCAGAGGCTTTAACCCACTGAGCCACCCAGGTGCCCCTGTGTCTTGCTTTTTTACTCAGCATTGTATATTTGGGCTTTTTTTGTTTTTTATTTTTATTTTTTTTTTATATTTTTGTTTACTTATTTGACAGACAGAGATCACAAGTAGGCAGAAAGGCAGGCAGAGAGAGAGAGAGGAGGAAGCAGGCTCCCCACAGAGCAGAGAGCCCCATTCGGGGCTCAATCCCAGGACCCTGGGATCATGACCTGAGCCAAAGGCAGAGGCTTAACACACTGAGCCACCCAGGCGCCCCTGCATTGTATATTTGAGAGAGTCATCTATATTGATACACTGAGCTGAATTCCTTCATTTGTAACTGCTATTTAGTATTCCACCCTAATGAATATACCACATTTATTTATCCATGCTACTATTATTGGACAATTAGATGATTTCCAGCCACACTTTCTTCACCTGCACAAAGGGCATGAGTATTTTCTTTCCAAGATTGTTGCACAGAGCAAAATGAGGTGATACATAAAAATGCTTTGAGGGACGCCTGGGTGGCTCAGTTGGTTAAGCGGCTGCCTTCGGCTCAGGTCATGATCCCTCGGGCTCCTTGCTCAGCAGGGAGCCTGCTTCTCCCTCTGCCTCTGCCTGCCACTCTGTCTGCCTGTGCTCACTCCCGCTCTCTCTGACAAATAAATAAATAAATAATCTTTTTTTAAAAATGCCTTGAGGGGCGCCTGGGTGGCTCAGTGGGTTAAAGCCACCGCCTTCGGCTCGGGTCATGATCCCAGGGTCGTGGGATGGAGCCCCGCATCAGGTTCTCTGCTCTGCGGACAGCCTGCTTCCTCCTCTCTCTCTCTGCCTCTCTGCCTACTTGTGATCTCTGTCTATCAAATAAATAAATAAAACCTTTTTAAAAAAATGCCTTGAAAAAGTGGATTAGAATGACTCAAATTTGAATTGGTTATAATGGTTATAGAAGTCAACGTTAGAGAAGGGAGATGGTGACTTGTTTACGAGTCAAAAAGGTGCTGAGTTGGTGAAAAATCACAAATCATTAGACTTGGCTAGAAGGAAGATCAGCAGGGACTTTGAGAGTGATGGATGCAGAAGCAGAGGAAATCTTAGGATGGGGTGGTGAAGCATAAGCCAGGTAATAACACTGAGGCTGTAGAGTGAAGGCTAAATAAGGAATCTTTGGAATCCAGACTTACCCAACCACAAGTCTGAAAAGCAGATTTTTGTAATATGGTGCTTGCTGTGTTCTTCACCTTCCTGATAAAGAACACTGGTTATGCCCTTGGAACTTTCCTCCTCCCTGGGGTCTGAGATACCTAAAAAGGGAAAGGAGAAAAAAGTGAGTTTACCAACATATTACTTAAGCTGGAAAAGACTGCTCTCGGCTCCTTTGCTCATTTGGGTGTAACTTTGAACCATACAACCCAATGTACCATCAATATCAGGAAAGTATAGGGACGCCTGGGTGGCTCAGTTGGTTAAGCAGCTGCCTTCGGCTCAGGTCATGATCCTAGCGTCCTGGGATCGAGTCCCACATCAGGCTCCTTGCTCGGCAGGGAGTCTGCTTCTCCCTCTGCCTGCCTCTCTGTCTGCCTGTGCTCGTTCGCTCTCTCTCCCTGATAAATAAATAAATAAAATCTTAAAAAAAAAAAATATCAGAAAAGTATGGAGAGGACACATTATAGCCTGAGACCCCTGGAGGGTGCTGAGAATCCACTCTGTGGAAATCTTTTTTGGCAACCTCCTTAGTCTAGGAGCTTCATATCCTATAAAGCCAAGAGTATCTAACAGTCCGATGGGATGATGAGACATAGAGGTTTTTCTTCCATTCGCTGGTTGAAAGCTGCAATGACAAAGCTCTTCTGGATTTCTCTAGGATCTGAGTGTGGCTCTATACAAACACTTCCTTTCCTTACATGATGGGGAGACCTGCTCAGATGCCTCAAGAGAACTCCATCTACTCTGCTGCGACATAGATCCAGTCCTGGTGGAGCGAGCTGAAAAAGAATGCCCTTTTCCCGATGCCCTGACCTTTATCACCCTGGACTTTATGAATCAAAGGACCCGGAAAGTTCTCTTGAGCTCTTTCTTAAGCCAGTTTGGACGTTCAGTTTTTGACATTGGCTTCTGCATGTCAGTAACCATGTGGATTCATCTGAACCATGGGGACCATGGCCTGTGGAATTTCCTGGCCCACCTTTCCTCCCTTTGCCGCTACGTCCTTGTGGAGCCACAGCCCTGGAAGTGTTACCGGGCAGCTGCACGGCGTCTCCGGAAGCTAGGTCTTCATGATTTTGACCACTTCCGTTCCCTTACCATCCGAGGTGATATGGCCAGTCAGATTGTGCAGATCTTAACCCAGGACCATGGCATGGAATTAGTTTGCTGCTTTGGCAACACCAGCTGGGACCGAAGCCTTCTGCTCTTCAGGGCAAAAGAAACAACAGAGATTCATCCAATTCCTGAATTACTGGCAGAGGAAGGGAAAGAAAGGAATAGATTAGGCTTCTGGAGACAGTGAGATGGGACGGTGGGAAGACCAGGAAAGAGGTATTGAAAGGGTGTTTTACTAAGAATTAAGTTAACTTAATTCATGATTGTAAGGCAGCCTTAAAACGTGGCAGAAGGGACGCCTGGGTAGCTCAGTTGGTTAAGCGGCTGCCTTCAGCTCAGGTCACGATCCCAGCATTCTGGGATCGAGTCCCACATCAGGCTCCTTGCTCGTCGGGGAGCCTGCTTCTCCTCTGCCTCTGCCTGCCTCTCTGTCTGCCTGTGCTCGCTCGCTCTCTCTCTAACTAATAAATAAATAAAATCTTTAAAAAAAATTATTAAAAAAATTAAAAAAAAAAAAACGTGGCAGAAGCTTTTGGCAAAATGTGCAAGACATGCAATTGGAAGAATCAGTATCTATTCCCTACTGTTTGAGTTCATCGTGGAAGGGAGTATATCTGTGGAGCAATGAGCTGGACTGTCCAGATTGAGATGGCCTAGAGAAAGTGATCCTATTTTTAGGATAGGGAAGGGACTGCTTTTAGTAGAGACATAGACCAAGCTAGCCTTAGAATGCGTCAGGTCCATGGGCAACTTGAATCTAATCTGGCTTCTTCAGGATGTTTCTGGACTTAATCACCCTGCCTTTACGCAAAACCTCACAATACAATCTGGAAAGAAGAGTCACTGGCCTGGCTAAAGGAGAGGGTTAGTAAGAAAAACAATGTATCTTTCCAGAGCAGTTCAAGTCTCCAATATGCCCCAGCTCAGCACAGCAGGTAACAGATACTGGCCAAAGTGAACTGACTAGCATTTATAAAATGTTTAAAAGATTTAAATTATGAACCCAATATCCAGCTGGTCCAAAAGAAATTAATGAAGTGGGATTGTATAATTATATATAATAAAAGTGACTTGAGTATGATTGAGAATGCCCTGTGATTCTGACATTGGTAGGAAACTTCTGCTTTTAACCACTCCCATCCAGGGAAGGTTTCAGCTAAGAAAAAGAACCTCACCCAAGCTCAGAATGGAAAACACACCAGAGAGTAAGTTAATTCAGGACTGTTTTTGTTAGCGTCCTCTGCCAAAACATACCAATATGGGGGGAATATGTGCAGGGAAGTAGGCATAAAATGCAGTCTACAGTTGGATGACGTTAGCATAAATGCTATGGGATAGGTGTCACTGATGTCTGTCAGGTTTTTGACACCTGTGACTTGAGTCCAAGGGAAAGTGGAAGATGGAGAAAGATTTGTTTGGTGGAGAGAAGATGAGAAAAGAAAATATAGCTAAGAAGGGAGACAAGATTGATGAGCTTCAAAATCCTTAAGGTCCTATTATTTTCTGAAGTTACAGAAGGAGGAGTAGGGAATAAGAGTCTGAACCACCAGTTCGATATTGGATCTCTTGATGGAGAAGTTAGAAAAGTTCCTGCTAGAGAATTTGAGCTTTATACATGACAGAGCAAAAACTAGTGCAGTCCCTAAACAGTAGAACAGAACCAAAACCTTCATTTAGGAAAACCAGTTTTTCTATTTTGTGCAGGATAATTACGTGGTTGGTGCCATTTCCAGTCTCAGACTCCAGTACTACTTTTCATTCTTTTTATATTCATCCTAGTCACTTTCATCCTAGTCACTTTCATCCTGGTGACTCTTCTAGACTTTTACCCTTCTGCAGGTTCTTGACTGTATCCCAGCTCCATTAATCTAAGCAGATGACCTAGCCACCAACCAGCGCCATTCTTATTTGCTGTGTCAGGAAGTCTTTTCTTGCCCTCTGTCTTAAACCCCTTCATCTTCCCTCCTTTTCACTTTTTAACTTACCCATTGAGCTTTTACCCAGATAATCTCTGCGTGAATTCCTGATCCCAACCTCTGCTTCCTCTCCCAAACAGTGTTTTTTGAGGATCCCCTTGATGTCTCCTTGGCCTCATTGACTCCTTCCTTTCCACCTACCAGCATGCTCAGTTCTCTCTCATCTTCAGAACCAACTTTTCCTCTGTCCAGTCTCCCTTCAAGTTTTTTCAGTCTCTCTCCCTCCATCTCTTTACCACCAAACACGAGCAAAGCCCTTGAAAGAACAGACCCCAGAGCTGCTGCTTTCTCATTTCCCATTCATCAGTGACCCCCTTAATGCCAAATCCTGAGGCCTCTTGTTCAGTCTGCCCTGGGTCAAGGCACTATTCACTACTGACCCCTTCTTCTTTGAACTGCTCTTCCTTGGTTTCTTCACCATGCCCTTCTCCATTTTTTTCTTCCTATCTCTTAGTTTTTCTCTACTCTTGAAGGAGTTCAAATTTTAATTGAACTTAAGTTACCTGGAGTGTCCTGGATTCACCTCCAGAAACAGTGATTCGGGTTAGGAATGGGGTCTGGGAATCGGTTTGGCTTGATTAGATTTGGTTTTTTGCATTTTTAAAAAATTGTGGTAAAATGCACATAACATAAAATTTACCATTTTAACTGCTTTTAAGTGTGTAATTCCATAGCATTAAATATACTCACAATGAGGAGTCAGCTTTTTGTTAAAAAACCCCAGGTAACTCTGTGGCATATCAGAATAGACCACACTTTGATTGCTTAGGGTTCCTTAGGGTCCATCTAGTCCACTTCTACTCAGGTGAGTTCCTCCACTCCCCTGTCTTTAGCAACCACCTATGTGCTAATCACTCCCAAATATATTGGTGGCCCCACCTCCACAGTTGTAGGTTGATATTTTTCCTGTTTTGTAGTCATATCATCCTAGATAGTTGTTAGTTGCCTCAGAGTCAACATATCCCAAACTCATTACCCTCATTCCAAACCTAACCCTCTCTGTTGCCATATACCCACTGCTCAAGCTGCAAACTTCAGTTGTCTCCTCACTATACCCCTGACACTGACAAAGTCACAAAGTCCAGTAAATTCTACCAATAACATGTAAATCCCATTTATTCCATCCCAGGTGGCCGGTGCCTACCAGGCATTTCTGTGTTAAGTCATCTACCCTCTAACCCCTATTGCCAATTTTCCCTTCCTCAGATACCTAGTTATGCCAGTATTATGCTTAAAAACCTTCAGTGGTTTCCTAGTGCCTAGAGTCCTGTCCTTTAGTGCCTAAACCATTGTTGTTCAATAGTAGCCACTTGCTATTTAAGATTTAAATGAAATAAAATTTAAAGTTTAGCTCTTCAGTCATACTAGCCACATTGCAGGAGTTCAATAGGCAATGTGACTATTGGCTACCTTGTTAGTACAGATTTAGACCATTTCCATCACTGCAGAAAGGTATATTGAGCAGCACTGGTCTTAATGCTTTTCCTCCTCCCACCAGTCACACTGAACTCACCTACCACCCTGTCAGACTTGCCATGTCCTTTCATACCTGTGAGACATAGTATAAACTCCCTCTGTTTCCCTTATTTCTCCCCTAGCTCTGCCACCTTGCAACCTGGTTGAACCATTTTGTACTAAAAGATGGCTCAGATGTTATATTTTGTCGGAAATCTTCCCCCCAACTCCTGTACACTTTGCATTTGTTACTACATTCTAGTGGGGACTTTGTGTGGAAGCCTCTGTTACAGTATTTACCTCATTATATTATAATTATTATATGGCTCTGCCCACCCCCCCATAAGACTGATCTCCTCAAGCCTGACTTATCTTTATATGTTGAGGCCTAACACAATGGCTGACACATGGCAGGTAGCTGAGAAGTACTTGTTGAATTAATATATGAATGAACAAAAGAGAAATGTACATTAATTCAAGTACTGAGAAGAAAAGGGAGATCTGTGATTGGGCAGAAAACTGCCCAGGAAACTGAAATGGGGAGAAATTAGAAAATTAAGAGAGAAAGAGATAAGCTTAGCCTTTGGCATGGAAGTTTGAGGTATGTTTTCTCAAACATATCTTTGCAATAAAATGTCCATTTTGGGGTGCCTGAGTGGCTCAGTCAGTTAATCATCTGACTGGCTCGGGTCATGATCCCAGGGTCCTGGGATTGAGCCCCCGTGTTGGGCTCTCTGTGCAGTGGGGAGTTGGCTTCTCCCTCTCCCTCTTCCCGCCCCCACACCCCGCTCATGTTCTGTCTCTCAACTAAATCTTTAAATCTTTATTAAAAAAAAATTGTCCATTTCAAGGCCTGGTTTGGGCATCTAGACAGGAAGACTAGATAGAAAAATTTGGAAGTCATTCATATACAGTAATTGAGGTTTAAAGAGTAGTAAATTCCAAAAATACATGGATATGATGAGAGGACCAGATCCTAGGTCTGAGGGCTACCAGTAGTTAACTGAGTTTGGGGGTGGTGGGGAGGGAAGGAAGAACCAAAAGAGGTCTGGTTAGAAACAGGAGAAGAGAAAAAAAGAGATAATAATATATCACCATGTGCCAGACAGCATAACAAAGCCAAAGCAGAGCTGGGCTTTGAACCTAGGCAGTGCGGTGGCAGAGTCTGGGCCTTGGCTACCATGCCTCGAGATGTCACAGAAATCCAAGACTAGGAAGAGACTCCAGAAAGCCGGTGTAAAAGAGCATGAGCTTTGGAGTTACTGTGCTTCCTCAGGTTAAGTGTTCAAACCTGAGAATAGGAGACCCCAGCCAGGCAATTCTTGGCTATTCCAGATAGTCTTCGAAATGCCCTCAGAGAAGTCAGGGCTAATTCTAGGTTGAGCGGTACTCTAGGTTGAGGACTTGAGTAGCACCCCTGCTGCTGCCTACCTTTTAAACAGACTTGGCCTGCCTGAGCGTTTTGGAAAAGCAGTCAGTGGCTACACAGAGCACACACAGACACTCTCAAGTCTCCCTCAGTTCTAATTACCTTCTCACTGTACCTTTGACTAGCCAGCTACCCTGACCTTCCCCTGAATTCCTGAAATTCCCAATCTGCCCCTAACTTTGATCCCTGATTAGGATCTCCCAAAAGTGGGTTTCAGTCTGTCTCATACTTAAGAGGTGGGGATTCCAAGGCCAACTTCAGGATGTATTAAGATCCTGAGATCAGTCAGATCCTTTTCAGCCCCATGAGATCAAGTTTGACCCAGGAACAGTGCAGTGGAAAGAAAATCTGGTTTGGAATCGAAATCTGTCTGTAACTCATTGCATAACCACCCTGTTCAAGTCACTTCACCTCTCTGAAACCCAGTTTACTCATCGGTACAACCAAAATCACAAGACCTTCCTTTTCCTATGCCTAAATGAACTGGAGCATGTACAGGTATTTTGCAGAATATAAAGTATTAAACCGAAATAAAGTGCTGTGACACTCTGTAAGCATGCCACAGACTACGACTTTGTTTGTTGGACTAACAGCTTGAGAGAAACATCTCATCTCTGTAGAATGCATCTTACTGTCTCTAATAATTTGTTTTTTAGGACAAGGAAATAATGAGTTCAGCTTTAGCACTACAGAACATTTTAAAGGAAGCAATGCTGGGAGGGAGTGATCATTGCTGATGGAAATGAGGCTAATTTATGATGGTCTCAGTGATCACAGTGGTTACAGATGTGAATTTACCTATTTCTCTGTAAATTTTAAGGATACTTTGGAAACCTTGTGACTCTGCTGCTAGTGCTCTCTCCCTTCACCAGGGCAGTGCAAAGAAATGTGTATAAGGCCGTGGCAGGTTGAATAATGGTCCCCTAAGATGTTTACATCCCAATCCCCGGAACTTGTGAATGCTACCTTAGATAGCAAAAGGGACTTTGTAGATGCATACAGATGTGTAGATAAATAGATTAAGGATTACAGATTTTCCAATTGAAAGATTATTATGGATTATTCATATGAGTCCTAAGTGTAATCACATGTGTCCTTATAAGAGGGAGGCAAAGGGAGATTTGACCACAGCAGGAGAGAGAATGATAGAAGCAGGAGGTTGGAGTGATGTGAGGAAGGGTTGTAGGCCAAGAAATGCAGGTAGAAAAGGCAAGGAAATCCTTGGTAAGGAATGCAGTCCTGCCGACACCTTAATTTTAGAACTTCTGACCTCCAGCACTGTAAGAAAATAAATTTGTGTTGTTTTAAACCAATAAGTTTATAATGATTTGTTAACAACAGAAACAGGAAACTAATACAGGGGCTCTGACTACAGTGACACTAGACTACAAGCCAAGGGGCATCTGTCCCGAATAACTTCTTAATGGCAGAAAATGGCCCCAGTGACCAAAGGGATAGGCCGGGGCTCCATCTACATGGTTAACTGAGGACTCCTCAATCACTAAAACCTTTGGGAGATGCTTCAGCTTCTGAACCTGACCTCTTCTATTGGCCGAACAGTTACCTGACCTATTGGAAGGAACCATTGTATTTCAAGTCTGTAGCAGTTACTTTCAAAGATGTATAGTGTTCATAATCCATGAACGTATGGATTGCATACTGGCTTATGAGAGCCTTTGGAGACAGTGAGACTATCTTTGGCTCCAAGAGATCGTCTTATTTATGCTCAAACCAGCATAATTTAGGAGCCAACACTAAGCATGATAAGCCTTCTTGAGGGACAACAATCGACAATGGTCCTGAATATTTTTATTTATTTATTTATTTGTTAGAGAGAGAGCGAGCACAGGCAGACAGAGTGGCAGGCAGAGGCAGAGGGAGAAGTAGGCTCCCTGCAGAGCAAGGAGCCCGATGTGGGACACGATCCCAGGACGCTGGGATCATGACCTGAGCCGAAGGCAGCTGCTTAACCAACTGAGACACCCAGGCGTCCCCTGAATATTCTTTAACTTAAGAAAATATATATATTTATGTATGTAAACATATGTGTGTGTGTATGTACACACACATCTCTAACATGTATATATATGTAATCAATATTTCTAAAGATCATTTCAAAATGCGGTCAGTATACAAATTATTAATGAGATATGTTACATTATTTTTCTATTCCATCCTATATGTGGCCAATGCATACAGTTTTGTGGCAAATCAAGAAATATTTTATCAAATTCCTTCCATTTACCCAGAGTGCTTTTAGCTATTTTGGGGGTAGGAAAAAGTAGCTAAAAGAACCCTGGACCTCCAAAGGTTAGATTTGATTCATTCAGCAAATATGTTAAAGTTGAGAAAAGGAGAGTCTCAAAAAAGGCAGCACGTGATCGTGTGAACTTCAGCAAAGGAAAAATCTTTGTGGGCTACAATGGGCATGGAAGACTTTCTAGATGATATGGGATTTGAGCTGTTCCTGAAAGGAATATAGCTTTTGCAGTGATTGACAAGAGGGAAAGGAGCATGCCCTGTGAGCTTGGAGGAAGGAACCTTTCAGCAAAGGTACAAAGGAATGGGTACTGTGTACATTGAGGACAGATAGGACCAGCTGGTCTAAAACGGAGATGTCATTCTGAGTACTAGTGAGAAATAACAGTGGTCTTCACCATTTAAGTCAATTTTGGATGAAATATTTAAAGTAAAAAGAAGACCCATAAACATACTAGAGAAAAAGGGTTTAAATTCTTTTTTTTTTTTAAGATTTTATTTATCCATTTGATAGAGATCTCAAGTAGGCAGAGAGGCAGGCAGAGAGAGAGGAGGAAGCAGGTTCTCTGCTGAGCAGAGAGCCCGATGTGGGGCTCAATCCCAGGAGCCTGGGATCATGACCTGAGCTGAGGCTTTAACCCATTGAGCCACCCAGGCGCCCAAGAAAAAAGGTTTAAAAAAGGTACTTTCTAAACATAAAAAGCCTAAAAGCCATCAGGGAAAAGACCAATAAATATGGCAAAGGAAAAAAAAATCCAATAAAGTCAGAAGACACACTACCAGCTAGGAAAACAGTTTGCGATACATGTGACAAAGGGTAAATTTCATTAAAACAACTCTTACACGTCTATTAAAAAAGACATTAACAAAAAACAATAATGGTAGATGAACACCTGAAAACTTGTTTAATGTTACCACTTATATGCAAATAAAAATGCAAGAATATTTCAGCACTGACAACAATATTCACAAATTTTTTAAACAGTGATGGTGAGAATGTGGGGAAGTGGGTATTCTTACACCCTGTTAGTGGGAATGGTAAATTAGCATGACCGTATGGAAGGCAATTTGCCAGTATTTATCAAAACGCACACTGCACATACCCAGGAATTCCACTGCTAGGAATTTATTCTGTGGATACGTTCACAGAAATATGTAAGGATGTATGTACAATGTTATCCATTACAGTTGTCTGATGAAAGTGAGAAGCTGGCAACAATCTAAGTGCCCATCAGTAGGAAACAAATAATATGGTACAGCCATAAATGGATTACTGTGCAGTTGTTAAAAAGAACAAGATAGGGCGCCTGGGTGGCTCAGTTGGTTAAGCAACTGCCTTCGGCTCAGGTCACGATCCCGGGGTCCTGGGATCGAGCCCCACATCAGGCTCCCAGTTCCATGGGGAGTCTGCTTCTCCCTCTGACCTCCCCTCTCATGCTGTCTCACTCTGTCTCTCTCTCTCAAATAAATAAATAAAATCTTTAAAAAAAAAAAAAACAAGACAGATCTATCTATGTTAAAAATAGAAAGGTCTCCAAGGTATTTTAAGTGCAAGATGTAAGGTGTAGAACAGTATGAATGGTAAGATTCCACTTTTGTACCTTTTTTTTTTTTAAGATCTATTTATTTATTTGACAGACAGAGATCACATGTAGGCAGAGAGGCAGGCAGAGAGAGAGAGAGAGGAGGAAGCAGGCTCCCTGCCAAGCAGAGAGCCCGATGCGGATCATGGGATCATGACCGGAGCCGAAGGCAGAGGCTCTAACCCACTGAGCCACCTAGGCGCCCCCTTTTATACCTTTTAAAAAGAATATATACATATGAGGTAATAAAACATCTAAAAGTGAAAGATCAAAGAATAGCAGTTATGAGCATATTTAGTCATATTGAAGAATCAACCGGAAAGTTAAAATGGCTCATTACTGGAGGTGGGAAATGCAGTGCATAGTTGCTCTTGTGTTATTGATTTGTTAACCATATACACATGATGCTTTTTAAAAATAATGAATTTTAAATGTTTTAAAACTAAATTAAGCAGTATCTTTCTAAAAATAGCTTTCTAAAAAGATTCTCGGGGCGCCTGGGTGGCTCAGTGGGTTGAAGCCTCTGCCTTCGGCTCAGGTCATGATCCCAGGGCCCTGGGATCGAGTCCCGCATCGGGCTCTCTGCTTGGCGGGGAGCCTGCTTCCCCCTCTCTCTCTGCCTGCCTCTCTGCCTACTTGTGATCTCTGTGTGTCAAATAAATTAAAAATAAATAAATAAATAAAAAGATTCTCATCCCCTGTTGCACCGCGTACCAGCCTAACCTGTCCCTTACTACATAGTCAAAATTCTTGAAAAAGTTTTAAATACTCTTTGTAGATCTTTCTCAACCCTTCAAAATTTGGTTTTGCCAAAGTCACCAATGATGTGGCTAAAGTCAGCATGTATGTCTCAGTCCTGACATTAGTAATATCGGGAGCTTTTTTTTTTTTTTT